>JACERP010000177.1:0-209257 GCA_014080715.1 Scenedesmus sp. NREL 46B-D3
GTCGTGCAGCGACGGCGCGCCTGCAGTGCTCACCTGCTCTGGCGCCAGCAGGCGCAGAAGGGGCTCCATGTGTGGCAGCGCCCTGTTGAAGTGCTCCGCCGTGAGGTACAGCGGCAGCAGCGCTGCGAATTCCTCCTGCATGGTGGGCAGGACGGCAGCCGGAAGTGCACGACAGCAGTGCTGGGTGAGATCGCCATCAAAACTGCCAAAGCACACCCCGAGTTGTTTGTGCCACAGACATGCATGTCATTGTATCGTCTGCTGTGCAGCAAGACAAAGCTCCACACAACCGCACAGCCTAGAACACTGATGCAAGAACAGAATTTTGAGTTACAAATGCAGTGTATGTATTTGGCAACATACAAGACAGGTGCGGCATGAAACCCTGCCAACTAGCATGGCACGGCATACATACAGACCTATCTTCCAACCCGCTGCACATGAGAGGGGCAGCTCCACCGAAGCTGTCAAAGGCTCTGCCGACAGAGCTGGAAGTAAGCAACGCAAGTATCAACATACTGCTCTCACCCGCTCAGGCGTGCGCCGCACGCCTGCCTTGAAGGCTGTCTCGCTGAGCAGGTACGGGTGTGCCTGCATGTAGTCGATGCGTTGGTTGGCGGGGTTGACCGTGAATGTCAGCGGCAGCCCCAGCACATCCTCCTGCCAGCTGGCCCTGCTGTAGAAGCAGCGCAGCTCGTCCAGGATGGCGCCGGACTCGAGGCGGTACGCGACCTGCACATGTGCGCAGCAACCAGGCAGCACACAGCGACGCAGCACAGCCATCAGCAAGTTCTGCAGGTTTCATACATACATTACATTACATGACATGCTCCACCCAACAAGGAGTGGGAACCCCATTCAGGAGCCAACGAGAGGCTCATTGAGGGGGGAAATCTAAAAAAAAAATCATCGTTTCAATCCGCCGCCAGTGGTGGTGAGCTGCATGCTGGAGGCGACAGAAGCAGTGTCACTGGTATGGAGAGCACAAGGGGGCCGATGGCGCTGATGCTATGGCTTGAATGGGTAATATGATGATGATGATGATGAAGAGGAGGCGGCGCGCACACACCAGGTGGGCAGCGAGGCAGGTGCGTCGTGCACCCCACGCCCGCTGCCGCACAACACCCCTGCAGCCAACGACACCTTGCGTCATGTGCAAGTGCGCGAGTCCCAGGTCCTCACCTTCCAGTCCTCCATGCAGGACGCCCTCAGCTTGTGCGCGGGGAAGGACTGCGCCATCAGGCCCTGCCACAGCGCGCCGTCGTCGCACGCAGCCTGCAGGGCGCGGCACGTGCAGCCCAGCGCGGCCACGTCGCGTGGCTGCAGCAGGCACAACACCCCAGCATGGCATCCCGCGGCAGCCGACCCAGCACACCCCCAGCAGCAGCAGCAGCAGCAGCACTTGCACGCCCCAACTCTGTGGGGTCACTGCTGCTGTCGGCGGTAGCTGTAAGCAGCGGCATCGGCAGCAGCGGCCGCAGCAGGCACGGCCTCGAACGCAGCGCCGCCATGCACTGCTGGATCAGGTCCGGCACCGGCTGCCGCCGCAGCTCCCTGCAGCAGCCTCTGCAGTGGGCTGACAAACAGTTGCTGCTTAGCTTCGGCTGCTGCCTTCTCCGCGGCACCAACTTCCACCCACTCATCTGCAGCACCTTGCTGCTGCTGCTGCTGCTGCTGCTGCTGCTGCTGTTGCTGTTGCTGGCTGTTTGATTGTTGATTGTGTCGAGCACCAGCTGCTGTGGCCGCAGCAAGACTGCTAGGTTTGTCACTGCTGCTGCTGCTGCTTTGCGCCGCAGTTTGCTGCTGCTGGCGCTTCAGGCTGCGAGCCAGGTTCTTCTTGCAGCCTTGCCCAGGTGCAGCGGCTGCGGTTGCTGCTGCTGCTGCTGCTGCTGCTGGGCCTGTTGCTGAACTGCCACTTGTTGTTGCTTTGCCTCCTTGGACCGAAGCACATTGAAGCGGCTGCTACTAGCAATGTGTGCGGTCGGCAGGGAAGCGTCGCCAGCGGAAGCAGCAGCAGCAGCTGACCTGGCATGAGCAGCAGAGCCAGCAGCACGGGCTGCTGCTCTGCTGCGGGGCTTGCTTCTACTGATGGTGCACCACTCGCCGTCCTCCTGCTCAGCAGCAGCGGGCAACTTGCTGCTGCCGCTGCTGCTAGTTGGGGTGCTGCAACGGGAGCTGTTGCTAGCACCGCCGGCCGCCGCCGCCGCCGCTGCTGCTGCTGCTGCTGCTGCTGCTGCTGCTGGGCCCAGCTTGGCTGCAGCTGCTGCTGCAGGTGCTGGATGCCGCACCGACGGTGAGGTGCGGTGTTGCTGGTGCCTTTGCCGGCAGCGGCCGCTGGTGGTGCTTCAGGTGCAGGGCTGTTGCGCGGCTCCTAGCAGGCAGCAGCGGCTTGACCACCTCCAGCTTGGCCCTGGCCTGCTGCTGCGCTGCGAGTACATCTGCATCTGTGGCGAAGGGCGGGTATATGCAGCGGCTGCTGCCGCTGTGCTGGCAGTCGGGGCAGTCAAAGGCCAGGGCTTTGGCCACTGCTGTTGCTGGTGTGGTGGTCTGGTGGTCGTAGTGCAGGTCTTCGTCCATCAAGAACACTGCAGGAGGCAGACGGCAGCAGCACAGAGGCTGGTGAGCTTCACATAGCTGCAGCAGTGGCGGAGCACCCGCAAGATCTTTCCAGCTTGCAACAGCTGGTTCAGCCTCACATGGCAGTGCTGGCTGCTCAGCAAGGATGCTGTCTTGATGATGTAACCAAAAGCAACAGCCGTAAAAGCTGAACGAGCTCTGCCCAGTGCACATCCCCTACAGCAGTGAACACTGCATTGAGTGCTGCTGCAGCTGCTTCTGCTGTGGGTCCTGCCGGGTGCTTCCCGTCCTGCTGAGCGACTGTCTGAGCTCTCACCTTGCAGCTGCAGCAGCACACTCTGCACGGTGTAGCCGCTGCTCCAGCTGTCCTTGCCCGGAATGCAGTCCCACAGGGACAGCCGCCAGCGCGCTTGACGCGGGATTGGCCTGCTACTGCCGTTGATGTTGGCAGCAGCAGCATGCAGCACTTGGATGCTGCCGGTGACTGGTTTGACGTTGGGGTGGGGGGATGGGCTGGAAGAGGCGGAACTCAGGCTGGCTGTTGGGGTAGTCGGCTGGGAACTTCAGCAGGAAGTGGAAGGGGGCTGCTTGCAGGGCTGAGGTGGCCTCGGAGCGCACTGAAGGGCAGAGCAAGTAGTTGGCAGCAGCAGCAGCAGCAGCAGCAGCAGCAGCAGCAGCAGCAGCAGCAGCGGTGGGTGAGCTTGCATATTGCACGGTACACATGGTACGGGCCACATTACAGGGCGCAGGTGTCAGACACTGCCCATGTGGCCAACACCATGTGCATGCACATGGTTGAAGGCTCTGCAGGACTCATCTCCATGTTAATGAGTTTCCTGCGCATGAGTCAGACACTCTGCGGACCAGTTGCAGCTGCAGTTGTTACCAACCGAAGTGTGTGCAAACGACTTGCTGCAGCACTGCCGTGCAGTGCAGCCCAGCAGATGTCAACCATGCTGGCAGTTCCAAGTCTTTGGATGTGCAAGCTTATTTCAGTAATTGCACAGCATGCCGGGCATCAGCAACGTGTGTTCAACATTCAAAGATCTTATCTGCAGCGGGTGCAGTGTTTTGGGTACAGTTGAGACACTCACCGTTGCCATGCCAGGTGTAGAGGTCATCCTCCAGGGGCAGGCAGCTCACATTAGGCAGTGGGTGGTCCAGCACCTCCCGCATATCATGCAGCAGACGCCTTACGCCGAGGCAGGGCAGGAGGGAGCTGGACTTTGAGACAGATGCCATGCTGTCCTGCTGCTTTGGATTAGTTGATGCGGTTTTACGGGATACAGCGATGCAAGTGAATTGTGCGGGCGGAAGGTGTGTGCGGTGATCAGCAAGCGCTCGCTATGGCCGTGTCGACTGCGACCAGCTGTCACTGAGTTCCCGCTGCTGTGATGGCGCGCGAGCCCAGCTGCAAAGCAAGAGCAGCAGATACAGTCTGGTCGCAGAAGCACAAGGCCGCGCCTGTGGCTGGTCAGTCACTAGGCATGCACTTGGCTTGCGTCAAAGGTGCTTTGGTAGGGTTTCAGCTTCTGTTGCTGTGCACTCAGCGATGGTTTTTCAGGAATGATTACGACGAAGCCAGCGATTCTACCACCGCGCAGTAACACACCCTCCAACCTTCTGCCTGCGATGTTACTTTTGGAAGGTCATCGACCCCAGCCCCACAGCTTCGGTCTGGGTCCAGCCTCACAGTTTCAGTCTGGGTGCTTCGTTGTTGCAGAGAAGACAAATTAGCAGCACTCACATTGCTAGAATGGGGGCCCCGCAGAACATCTACGCCTGCTGCTTCTGCTTTTTCTTTCGCTTGCCTTGCTGTGAGTCACCCTGCTGCACAGCCTCGTCTTGCTGCTGCTGCTCCTGAACAGACCGTTCCCTGCTGCGCTTCCTTTTCTTCTGCTCCTTCTTCTTACTATCCTTCTGGTTCTTTGCCTGCGTCATATCTGCTGCTTTGTGCTGCTGCTGCTGACGTCCATTTTCACCAGCCTGACCCTCAGCAGCGGCTTCGTACTTCAGCACGGGGGTCCCCAGCCCCCGCCACTCCAAATCAGCAAGCCCTCGCTGCTTGCGCTGCCGCTCAACTGCTGCTCCGGATGGACAGCAGCTCGCCATCGCTGCTTGCAGCTGCTGTATCAGGCTGTCGCTAACCGGCCACTTGGCTGCTGCTGCTGTGGTTTGCAGGAACAGAATGGCGCTGTCGTAAGGTGATTGGCGGTACAGGTCCCGCCGCTGGTGCGATGCCCCATCACAGTAGCCTGCACATCAATTCAGAACGACAGCTGATGGCCACAGCAGGCACAACATTGCCAGTCAAGCCTGCACGGGGACAGCACAGACCCAGCAGTGTGCTGTGACCAGATGTGGCAGGCGCTCGCTAGGCGCGGAGCATGGCCAGCGTCACGGCACATACGTTTCAGTGACACATCGTGACCCAACAGCATCGAAGCGGTGCATAGCACTTCCATTCCTCACGCACAACGCCAACATTCAGCAGAAGCTGAGCTCCGCTCACCAGCGCCAGCGCACCATGTGGGGCTGCTGCTGCTCCCACCATCAGCCGCCCTGCCACCTCCCGCCAGTTCTGCACCGCCGTGCAGCCACACCACACTCCACGACACACGCTTCTCCCTGCTGTGTGCCTAGCCACGTCCCAGCTGGGTCACGGTGCTGCTGCCTGTCACACCACATCACACACTCACACACATGACCACATTTAAACCTCGCTCACCATGGTCTGCTGCCGCCACCACCAGCGACCTGCGCAGGTGGCTGCTGCTGCTCATCATCTGCCAGCCGGCCACCTCCTGCCAGCCCGGCACCAGCACACAGAACGACAGCGCAGTGCGTGCCGCCTCCGCCTGCTGCAGCAGCGCCAGCACGTGCTGCGCGGTGGCGGTCAGCAGTGCCGGCACGAATGGCGGGTTGGCCTCGAACGAGCCGTGCTTCGGCCGCATCCTGCGGGGCACGGCAGCGGGCACCGGTGAGCGTGGGCCTGGCTGGCCGAGCGTGTGTGCCTGGCCGCAGCCCGCCAGCAGACGTTGCGGTTTGGTTCCTGTCAGAATAACGTGTTGATGGTAGCCATCCTGAAATTTCAATACCTTGTCGGTTTAATTCAAGTTTTGTGTAGGCGCGGTGCAGTGCTGCAGCCGCATCCAGGAACAGGAGGCAGATGGCAGACGTAACACAAGTTTTTTTGTATCAATTTGGTTCACCAGGTGCACCTCCAGCTATTTTGGTGTGGCACTGCAGGCATGCAGTACATACTCGAAGGCCGGCTTCAAGACTTCGAGACTTGCTGTCACAGGCGCAGCCTGCCGCAGCCTGCCGGCAGCCGCGGCGCGCCTCACCTGAAGAAGCTGCCCGCGCTGCCAAAGGGCCCGTCGACGTCAGGGAAGGCGGAGCCGTACCTGCTGAAGTGCGCGTTGAGCGGCGACGCAAAGCACTCGCAGCCCACAGCCACCTGCTGCCGCAGCACCTCAAACACGCGCGGCCCCGCAGCAGCCTGCAGCAGCAGCGGCAGCAGCAGCAGCAGCAACTTCATGGGTTGGGTTCCATGGGGACCCCAAGATGTAGGGGCAGCATGCCAGCAGCCAGGCCGTGAGCAGCAGGCAGGCACCAGGGAGCAATGCGCCACCTGGCAGCACACGCGCCCGGCTCCTGCAGTTGGCTGTTGCGGTGCGCCGAGCACCAGGCGCACCCTCAGCAGGTGCACCAGCTGTGGCCCGCAGGCGCAGCCGCCTCTGGGCTGACTGTCGCCCCAGCTGACAGAGATCGCAGCCCGCCTGCGCCTGTGGCCTGAGGCACCCTGCAACCTGCCCCCCTGCACCTTCACCTGGAAGCCGTGCCCTTGGATGCTCTTGTAGCGCAGCAGCAGCGCAAAGAGCCGCTGGTGCAGCGCAGCACGCTCGGCACCAGCCTCGCCTGGGGGATGCTGCTGCTGCTGCTGCTGCTCCAGCTCTGCTGTTCCTGCCTCAGCACACAGCACAGCATGGGGCGCACCGCCAGGGGCAGCAGCAGCGGCACCCACAGCCCCCCGTGCTGGGGCTCCATCCATTGCCTCGTCTTCACTGCTGTCTGCCATGACATCCATTGCTTCATCATCACTGCTGTCTGCCACGCCATCAGCAGCGTCATGTTTGCTGGCAGCTGCTGCTGTCCCGGCTGCTGCTGCTGCCGCCGTCTGCAGCGCCTGCAGTGCTGCTGCTGCCTCTTCCAGTGGCAGGCCCACAGTGCAGCCTGCTGCTGCTGCTGCAGCCTGGCCCATGTTTGTGAGCCAGTGTGTGCGGTAGAGGCGTGCCAGCTTGCCATACGACGCACGCGACACCTGTGCTTACAGCAGCAGCAGCAGCAGCGGCAGGGGCGCCGTCATTTTGAGCTGCTGAATCAAACCGGGAATCAGCCATAAGAGGTTTGTAGACAGCAAAACAGCTGAGGGGGACGCAGAGGCGTGCCGCATGCTGCCTTCAACCCATGACAGCAGGCAGCACCAGCACTGGCCAGCTGGGGCGTCATCACTGCGGCCCAGGGCCGCACCTCACAGCGCACGCGGCAGCATCGGTCGCCAACTGCGCTGCTAGTCTACCGATCAGCCGCTGCAACTGAGGCACACCCCTTTCCCAGGTCTGGCTGCTCCGGAACCCACCTTGACGAACGACTTGCCGCACGTCAGGTCCAGCGAGTGCGTGTGGAACGCCACAGCAACAGCCGGGCAGCTGGCGGGCTTGCCGGACGCCAGCTGGTGCCGCCTCCTGCTCAGCGCTGCCGCTGCTTCCGCTGACGCCTGCGCCAGCTGCAGCGCGACGTCGGCAGCAGCTGCCTCACCCAGACCGGCGCGCGACAGGTCGCTGACCAGCCCCGGCTCTGGAGCTGGCGGCAGGCCGCCGCCAAACGGCAGCACTGGATCTGCTGCGTTGCGGCCGCTGCTGCTGCTCTTGCTGCTGCTGCCGGGCGCGCCCAGCGCCAGCTGGGGTTCGTCTTCCGCCCACTTTGCTGCGAAGCGCCAGCGCTCGAATGACAGCAGCGGCACGTTGCGCAGGCCGGCTTTGGCACACAGCGACGCCAGCTTGTGGCGGAGCGTGTCGAGTGCAGCTGCGCGCAGCAGCTCCAGCTCTACTGCTGCTGCAGGGCTGGCGCTGCATGCTGAGTGGGATACGGCGTGTGGTGCCCATTTGGCTGCTGGCTGGAACTGGCAGAGATTCTGCAAGGGCCTGCAAGGCATACATGTGTTTTAACGGCGGGGTTTTCAGGGTACCCGTGGTTTAGGTGTTTGGAATGTGTGACATCAGTTGTTACGAGGGGTGGGGTTGCAACTCGCCAAACCCTAACCCTACAGGAAGGGTGGCTGGCATTTATCACATGTAAAACAATGAGCATGTCATATGTGGTATGTCAGTATGAGCATGCACTGATATTGTACGGTACATAGCAGACAGAAGTGAGAAGAGAGCACTTGCCACGTCTGCTGTGTGTACACTATCAGGCTATGCACGTTGATCACATGAACAATGTGTCCATGTCCCCTGCAAACTGCTGCTGACTAGGACTGGCAGAGTCATGCAGCAGCCTGCTGGTGATGTGCAGGTGGTTGCAGGTTGTAGCTGAAAACGTCACCATGTGAAGATTCAGGCAGGTGGTTGAACAGTGCAGTTGATTAGTGATAACTAACTCGTGCTGCCCGGCGCATGCAGCTGCTGCCTGGCAGTGCTGCTGCTGCTGCTGCTGCTGCTGCTGCTGCTGCTGCTGCCGTTGCTTGACTGCCGCTGATATGTGACCTCACCCTTTCGCAAGCCGGCCAGGAGCTGAAGTGATCTGCTTGCCTAGCCCCGTAGGCTGGACATTCGTGTGCTGGTGTGCGTGCTTCTGCTCTTGCGTCGCAATTTCGGAGTGTTTGCGACCCATCACAGACGCAGATGAAGAAAGCAATCAACAGAACCAACACGACAATATATAGGCAGTAGTGTGAAACGTAAAGTTGTTGCTCAAGCTGCTGCTGGTGCGGAATGCAAGGTACCGTTGCTGGCTAGCTGCTGTAGGCTGATTCCGTCATAGTTTTTAAAGGGTTGCATATTTCAACAGTATATTGCAACATCACTCGTTGCGTGCCACTGAGCAGGTGAATGGCTTCCACCAGACTGTGTGGCAGCTTGTTACAAGAAATCCCTGGACAGACACCCACCACCCCAAACCCTGATCGAAGGTTGTCAGACGACACAGCAGTTGCGCATGAGCGCAGCAGGCCCCCCGGGAGGTTTCAGAGTCGCCATAAAAAGGTCAACCATCAAACAGAAAAAATAGTTCCCCGTACAGAGTACACCAGTTGGGTGGCGACAAGGCAAGCAGCGCTGGCAAACAGTGCTGCAGCTGGCGCACTACATACGTATGCCACCATCACGATCATCCATGCCTCCACAACTGCTGTCATGTATCCTAGCAACAGATCGAGCCCCACAGTGGGCAGAGCGGCAGTCTTTAGGTTGCACACACCCAAGCATACCCAGGGCTGCTTTGCTGATTCATCGGGCGACCTGAAACATACGTGCGCTACCAGGTCCAAGGTTCATGGATCCCAACCCACAAATCCCCTGATTGGCGCGTCCCGGTCCTGCCACTTGGGGTGAACAAGACACAGCCATGCACCCTTGGTGTGGGCCACACATAGAACGCCCAGAGCAGCTATGCAAGCTACGTACGCAGATATGCATGCTGTGCTAGGTGGACACCACACCACAAGTAGTAATGCTAGCCTGTGCCGAAAGTGCTGGCCGTGCAGCGACCTTAGCATTGCCACTGATCAGCAATCAACAAATCTGTGTGCCACAGCAACCACCAATTCTAGATTCTCCAGGCGTGCTGCAGCAAAGGCAGCTCCGCCCATGCCGGCTACCACAGGCTTGAAGTGCCCAGTGGAGTGATCAGGCACCAGAGCCGTTCCTAGAGGGCTTGGCAGCAAGTTGAGAAAAATGGCTGGTGTGGAATGCATGACAACCACGACGAGTGGGCTGGCAGGGCAGCAAGGCACAACCAATCACCAATCACCTCCTGGGACAATCAACATGGGGATGCCTGGATGATGAGAAGCGGTGCACACCGACAGGCTGCAGCAAGCTTTGCACATGCCGAAAAGTGTTGCCATGCCATGCCATGCCAGTGAAACAAGCCCAGCCCACAGCTGCAGTGTGGCGCAAGCGTAGGGATGAAAGTATGGTCCTTGCCACCTATTACCTCAGCGCATAATAATGTGCAAACATGGCACGTCCCGCTGAAACAGGGTGGTAGTACTACGCACCCTAGCTGTGACTAGTGCCATAAAGCACCGCTGAGGTGTAACCACTGTCTAGGCACGTACTACACATTGGCCCCCGGGAATGCTGAGCCAATTGAGCTGGCGGCACCTGCAGACCATGCCATTTGCTCACCGCACCATCGCCATGGGTGCAAAAGGTGCACACGCCGATCGTGCACAGCACCACAAAAAACCGGCAATGATGGTGCCAGAAATGCCGGGTAGGGCCGCAACCTCGTTGTGCAAGACCGCACCTTGTAAGACCTCTTGGTGCAAGACCGCGGCCGGCAGGATAGAACCGGCTGCTGAAGAACCGCACCTCTTGGTGCAACTGACCGCACCTCAGCGGCCCACAGGATAGCACAGCAGCACCTGAAAAACATGGCTGCTGCTTTAAACGCCTGTTGCGGAGCATCCTCAACCGGCCCAGCCGCTGTCAACAGACACGACGAAAGTTTATGAGATACCTGCGCTACCAGGTCGGCGCATCTGAGCCTGTACGTGTGGCGTTCCTGCTGAGCACTTCCGAGGCGCAGCCAGCTGCTGTTTCAACGGGGTGCAGCTGTGCATGGCAGCGTTCATAGCGGCTGGCATCAGGCCAGCACACCACTGATCAGCCAACCAGGGAGAGCCACCAATGCGCTTGCACCGCAGCAACACGGACCCAAACTGCCGTTGCAGGTCATCTAGCCTGCCTCGTGACAATAGATGAATGCTCTATTGAGCAACAAGCAAGGTCTGGGTGTTGCGCATGCTGGCAAGCAAGAAGAGTCGGACCATACGCGGCTGCCAGTGGCAGCGAAGCAAGCTCATGCTGCTTCTACCCTTTTGACTTAGCACGGGGGCCTTTGTGTGCAGTACGCGTGTCACAAGCACACAGCAGCAACAGAGGGGTGCAGCTGTGCTTGGCCCGCGCTGCCTGCGCCAGGAGAAACGTGCTAGCAGCACTTTGGTATGCGCACACAACCACAAAGCCGTCCCTCATGCAGCAACACAGCCCGCAACACACTCACAGAAGGGTGAGCGTGTGCAGTAAGAGCTGCAGCAGGATCAAGCGTGCATGAGACAAGAGTTCAAAGCCAGCCTGTATGCTTTGAAAAGCTGGGTTCACACAACACTCCACACCCCCAACTGCCCCCTGCTGACGACATGTGCAGCAGGAAATCAGCATCAGCAGCAGTGGCCGTGTCTGGAATCAGCCTGCTTTGTGCCGCCTGCTTGTGCCCAGTCGTTGCATGGCCGACGCTCAACACCCCAGCCTGAAGGGTTGGAGGCCGCATGGTGTGCATGTGCATCATGCCAGACATGCTCGCTGCAGCTGCAGACACACGTGGTAGGCAAAGGCAGGCGAGGCTGGGGTCTGCTCATATGAGGACAGCCAGGCGCCCAGGGCGGCGTGATACTGCAAAACCAATCAACACAGGCGCCGCACGCATACGCGCACGCGCCCGGCGCAACTGGGCCATCTGGCCTACACACCGCTCTAATCTTTGAACATGCATCTGATTCACAAGGTGGGAGCACCACCGCCAAACATGCCCGTGTTGTGCAAGGGCAGCAGCCACATGCCGCAGGCGGCAGCAGGACAGAGCCAGCAACACGCAAGCGGCAGCATGCGCCCCTTGAGCGCGCACATGCGCAGGCGCACTCCACACACAGCCAACCACACAGCAGCCAACCACAAACACACACATGCGCACCTGGGCGCACGTACCACAAAAATGCCCACACACACACGCCTCTCTGAAATCAGCCCCCTTATAGCCGGCCAGCTGCATGGTGGATTCAGTGACAGAAGGGTGCAGTCTGGCACGAAGCAACCAGAACGGCAGCACACATGGGAGCCCGGCTGTCCCCGTGCGAGCACACACCGCCAGCAGTCACCGCACGTGAGACTTGAGACGCAGGCAACACACAGCCACAGTCGCCGCAGCATCACTGGCCTGGTGCTGCTTTGCGCACAGCGTGCAACAGCAGCACAACCACATGCTCTTAAAGAACCCAACGTTTTGCTGCCCTGCTGGCGCGCTGCATCACCATGCCACCACCAGCTCTTCCAATACCACTCCGCCCACAAATCTGAGCACCCTAACGGTCCCAATCCTGGACAGCTGCAGCGCCCAAAACCTCCCACACCTCTTGCCAAGTCCATCAGACTCCAAAAAGCAACTCGTGAAAGGCACACACAGGGTACACTCGCGCTCGCACGCACACCGGCAGGTTGAGGACACGTGACATGGACTGACATGGGGTGAGGACGCTGCTAGAGCCTACTGCGCAGCCTCCAAGCAGCAGCCGGCACATTCATTCCCATTCCCTGCATGCATAGCTTGCTGATCATCAGGGCTGCTGTGCTGCTGCAGGCCTTTTAGACAGACAACGCACGACAAGCATGACTTGCAAAGATGGGAGTCACTGCAGCAGCCTTCAAAGTGACCATGCTGCGTAATCGGCGCAGTGGGTTTCAAGACAATGCGGCCAATGGAGCGGCATTGTATGCAGTGGCAGCTACAGCAGCAGCGTTTGCTGCATTGGTAGACTGAAACGTAGTATGCTACACATATAGAGGTGCATCCGCATGAAGGCGTACATGCCTAGCTCCTCTGCAGCATACTCGCCAATGCAGCGATAATGCAGTGTAAGTGCGTAGTACCACCGCCGGATCTGTCGTCCGTTCCCTGTTCCCAACCCGGACACCAGCACCCTCAATGCCATCACCACCCGCCAGGCACAGATAAAACCTTGCAAGCTGCTGCCAGCTGGCGGCCAGCTGTATCTGGCATACCCAGTTCTGCTGCCTATGACGGCCGCCGCTTTGCCGATATTTCGTGGCAGCCCTCCGGATGCATGTGTGTTGCTTGCTTGCTCAGACAATAGAGCCACCCAGCAGCGCAGTTCTGAACCTGCTGCAAGCCATGCTCAATGCTCCGATTTCCACCGCCAGCAGCACTGGCAAACACCTGACCTGCCTGTTGTTGATGTCTGGTGGATCATACCCATGCGCGCTCGCACGCGTGTGCAGCAGCTGCTCTGCAGGAAAGTGCTTCCACCCAAAAAGATACCTGAAATGTACTTCACTGCAAGGCGTGCATAACAACAGCTGCAGCGGACCACGATGTATCAGCTGCAGAAAATATCGCTGCAGGACTGCACCACCTCCAGCAATGATGCTGATTGCTGCTTCAAGGCTGGCGATTGGATCCACACGCAGACACGCGCAACCCTGAGCCGCACTGCACGCCATGGCACTTGCACTGACAAGCAAACTCGAGCAAGTTGGGCGTTCACTGACTCGATTGGCTGAGCTGCGCTGCCAACTGCTGCGCCTGCTGCTGCAGTGCGTTGAGCAGTGCCTTCTCAAGCACACTCTGCAGCTCTGCTGCCTGCAGCTGCGCCGGCACTTGACCACCACAGGCACCTGCTTCTGCTGCTATAGGTGGCGCAGCTGCTGGCCTGAAGGCAGCCCCAGCGTGCTGCGGCACTGCAGACGACTGTGCTGCTGCTGTTGCTGCTGCTGCTGCTGCAGCTGCTGCTGTCGGCGATAGCCCCACCGCCATAGCTGCTGCTAGCGACGGGGAGGATGTGAACAGCTGGCCATCCCTAAACGCTGCTGGGCCAGATGGGGCTGGCAGTGGCTGCTGCTCTGGAGTGGAGCTTTTCTGGGTGCTGCCTGTTGGTCCTGCAAGCATGTCTGCTTCTGGACTGAAGGAGGAAGCAGCAGCAGCTGCTCCAGCAGCAGCTGAAGGAGGTGGTGCTTCTGAGGCTGCTGCGCGTGGTGATGCGGACAGCGGGGTGCCTGTGCCGCCTCCAATGCCAACAGCTGCAGCTGCTGCTCCAATGCCCGTGCCGATTCCTGATCCGCATGGCTGCGCTGCTGCCAGGCCTGCCACATAGTTACCTGCCTGCTGCTGCTGGTGCTGCTGTCCGCCCATCGCAGCCAGGGCAGCTGCTGCTGCTGTGCTGGTGCTGGCAAGCTGCTGCTGCTGCTGCGTGTTGCACCTGAGGGATGACAGCTCAGACTCCAGCGCAACATTGTTCTGCTGCAGAGACTGGATATAGTCGATCACGCCTTCCAGAAATGTAGCTGTGTTGCTGCGCTGATCGTGCGGAACCAGCCCTCGCAGCTGTGCAAGCCTGCATACATGGGACAGCAGAAACATGCGACAGCAGCAGTCGGCCGACGTCAGCAACTGATCAGCGAGACACAAGGTGCTGCACCAAACCAGACATAATCGTATATCTACTATGTGTGGGCCCATGTGGGACGTACTGCTCGTCACGTGCGTGCGTGAGGGGGAACGGTTAAGCGTCACGAACCTAGGCACACATGTGAAATGCTGCCAAAGGAACATGCCACCTGCCAATTCCAGCTCTTACTTCTCATTAATTCTCTCTCGTCGACGCTGTTCCGCGGCCCTGTGTTTGTGCTGCTTGTTCGGGCCGAAGTCACTGGACCTGGTTGAAGTGGGCAGCCTGAATCCTACATCGCCTGTGTTGCAGCCTGATAGCCCAGCTAGATCAGAAGTAACGCCTGGGCCATGGCTTGCAGCACCCGAGAGTGTGGGCTGCTGACGCCCAGCAAAAGGCCCCTTGGCACATGTGGCAGCAACGGCATCTCCCTCCATAGCATGGGCGGTCTGGGCCAGCAGATGCAGATCCATAGTGCCGCCACACCGAGCTCGCTTGAAAAATGGACTTACAGTGACACCACTGGCATCCTGCGCCCGCACGAGTCTCATCACGTTTTCATGTTTTCTTTGCCACTGAATGCACAATCAGACATTTAATGAACGCCAAAGCTCGTTTGCATGGAACTGCATCTCCACCGCGCGATTCGAGTGTCAAACACGTGTGTTATGCCGTAACACATCAGGCCAGCAGGCCCCTCTGGAAGGCCCTGCCACCGCTGGTGATGCCTTCCCCCTCTTACCAATGCATATGCCAGAATCAACGTAATGACAGTTATCAGTGCTGTTATTTAGCAATAGAAGTATGACCTCAGGGTGGCCCCCACCGATGACGACGCACAAGTTGTGCGCGCGCGTGTCATTGCACACCAAATCTAGTATATAGTAGATGAACCAAGCACACAAGCAAATTGCAGAACATGTTGATGGGTACATGTTGATGGGTGCCCTCTTACATCACCTCCCCAGCCGGTGATTCGCGAGCGCCTGTCATCATGCAGACACAAATGGCAATGGCCATGCAAGGGGTCCAATGCTGTACACCCTTACTAGTATCAGCCATCTGTCAACTTTTGACAATTGCGGTCACAGATGCGGGCTTTCATGCGGGGGGGTGGGTGGGCTGCCAGTGTACTGCATGCTAGTGCCGTGTCCTCTCACAGATGCCCGCACGCCTTATGTTAAGAAGCAGCAGCAGCACTCTAGCATGAATAGGCAAGCAAGCAAGCAGTGTCACCCAAGTAACTTATGTAATCGGCATCCTAGCATGCTGCAGCCGCAGCTGCACAAGCAAGAGCCAGTGTCTAGTGTCTGAATTGCTGGCAGCCCTATCACCGTGATCGCACGCATAACACACATCCAGAGGACATGAGGAAGAGCCATGCAGTACATGCCACATGTAAACAGACACGGCACTAGCACACAGAACACTGTGTGTGAAATGTATGTCACTTACTCTGCCTCATATCAAACTAAGTGTGCAGCAGTGCTTGCATGTGGAAGCCTTGCTTTTGTGCAGGGTTGGTGGATGCCAGGTGATCGTCCTGCATGCTAGTGTGTCGTGTCCTTGTACACTGCCAGCAGCATGACTCCTGTGTTCCTCACACAGCGTACAACACCTCGTGACAAGGATGCACCACACCACAAGCCAGGGTGGACAATCCAGGGTGCACAAGCAACATCAACCACATCCTGTCAGCCACTGCAACAAGTGCACTGACGGTGGAGTACTGCCTGAGCAACGGCGAACTTCAACATAGACACCAGCATGACAATGTGTGGGGCATGCTATAAGCCAGCAACAAGGTGCAAAGCAACACCTTGATGGATACGCAAGCAGCAGAATTGCTTCAAGGCACAGCCCAAGAATGCACGCACATTGATAAGACAGCCCCCCCCCCCCAGGGTTGACAACCAGCCCAGCCCCAATTCTGTAGAACAATGCCGTACCATACATTGCAAGCCACCGCTGTGCAGCTGGTATACAACTATGCCATGTACACGCATCAAACAGCGATGCCAGTCATCAAAGAAGGCAGGTCCGCAAGCACAGTCCAGCCGTCAACAGGTCGCCAAGCTCACAATGTACAGCGTCAAGACAGCGGCGGCAGCTGCGTCACCTTCACGTCACTTGACACAACAAACCACTGGTCGACGGCCCGCGTGACGACTTTGTCCAAACCTATGTACGGCGTAGCTGGCGTCTTCACGTACGTGTCCCACAGCTGCCCCAGCGACTGCCTTGGTCCCGCCTGCTTCACCACCCACTCGATGATCTGGTTCCAGCCCTGCACATTCACCGGGAACATCTCGTAGCTCACAGCGTAGTTCACAGAGGTGCCGTGGATGACCGTGGCATCCCAGCCGAAATCTGCTGCAATGCTGACGTTGGCGGACAGCCGCGCCACCAGCACCGTGGCCCCGTCGCCTGTCGCATTCAGCACACTCACGTTCGTGTCGTACCGTGCGGCGATCACGACGCCGCCCTCAGCGCCAGCATGGAAGCTGGCGACCGGCGGCTCCGTCATCACAATTTCCATCAGCATCCCCCGCTTGGAGAAGTGCTTGGGAAGCTCCGGGATCAGGCCACCAAACAGGTCCGTGATGAGGCGGAGCTGCGGGATGTTGCCGTCCTGCACCGTCTGATGCAGCGCGCCAGCATTAAACAGGCCCCAGAAGATGCAGTTGGGGATGGCCTCATGCAGGTACAAGCTGAACATGGAGGCGTCGCCGCCGATGTCGGCTGGTGTGAGCGGCAGCGGTGAAGCTGGGAAGGGGCATGCGCCGTCCTGCAGCGCTGGCTGCAGCTGGTGCTGCTGCTGCTGCTGCATGGTGAGGTGGCGTGCTGCTGCTGTGCTGGTAGCGCCATCCTCTTGCTGCTGCTGCTGCTGCTGCTGCTGTCCAGGTGGGAGCAAATTGTTGTGAAGGCTGGGTGGAACTGGATCAATGACGACCTCGCCATAGCCCTGCACAGGCAGAAAGGTATCTGTTATATGACAAGACAGCAGTGCTCAAAGACAAGCGAAAAGTGAAGCAGCAAGCATCAGTTGCAGCGCACCCTGTAACGACATGCGCGCGTGCTGGCCCAACAACATGAGCAGGTGATGCTGCAACCAAAACAGCCAAGACAGCTAGTAACAGCGAGCGCGTACCGAGAGACAAGCTGCGAGCTGTTTGTCCACACGTATGGCTGCGTCCATTGTGAGGGCTGCACCGCAGCCACACAGGGAGTGCCCACCTTGACGACGACGTAGTTCAGTGTGTACACCGCATAGGTGAACACAGCATCAAAAGGCAGCCCCTGCACTGACACCTTGGCCGGCAGGCTGTCCAACAAGCCGTTGATGGCGCCTGGCACGTCCTGCACAACACCAGCAGGAGCGCAGGCAGCAGCACTTGCACAATGGACATTACACGGTGTATAATGGGCATCGTACAGTGACACCAACTCAGGGCATGTGCCAACGCTCTACTGAGGAGGCTGATGTGCTGACAATCACTCCAGCAGTGCTGCTACCAATCACACAAGATCTGCCTGCAGCCTGCCATGACCTGCCCATGCACCCTGTCGCAGCCCCGCGCATAGCCTAAACAGCAAGCGACACAATGCTGCGTCAAACCACTGCCCAACTGCACCTGCTGCTCCACAGCTTGACCACGCCAATTCGCACTGTGGCTGGATGCTGCTGCTGCTGCTGCTGCTGGTCATGTTGCTCACCGTATGCATTGCTGCTGCTACTACTGCTGCCGCTGCTGCTGCCGCTGCTGCTGCCGCTGCTGCTGCTGCCGCTGCTGCTGCTGCCGCTGCTGCTGCTGCTCACCGTGTGCATCGCCCCGTCCAGCGCCTCCTCGATCTGCCGCTTGATGGTGCCGCTGAAGATGTACAGCAGCCCCTGGTACAGCCAGTCGGCGCTGTAGCTATGGATGGTCAGGCCCAGCGACTCGAAGCTGACAGCCGAGCTGACGGCCACAAGCTGCGGCACGCCAGACTCCTGGTTGCGCACCTGGGCGCAACACGGGGCAGTGATGGACAGCACACAGCAGATGTGCTTTCAGTGGTTGCAAGGTGAGTGGTTGAAGACGAGCTGGCAGGGATGTCGGTCCTTAGTTGCTGATTCGGGTGCGCAACATGGCGCAGCACGTTCGTTGGCGCAGCACGTTCGTCAGCGCACGCCGGCACGCTGGCCGCATACATGCTGTGCAGTTGTGCATGCCACAGCACCAGCTATGGCTGGCTGATGCGCGACATGTGACAGGTTGTGACGCCATGCCGCCGCTGCTGCTGCTGCTGCTGCTGCCAGGCAATTGATGCTGGCCTTGAGGCGTTCCAGGCCAAGCAGTACAGCTGTGTGAATTGCATGGCAACTGCTGTTGCTGCTGGGTGTGCCTGCAGGCCCTCACCAAAAAGAAGTGGCAGGTGTGATGCGCCATGCCTCAGCTCTGCCGCTGCTGCTGCCTCTGCTGCTGCTGCCGCGGTGTATGTCACATGACAAATGCTGCTGCTGGCTGTGCCTGCAGGCCCTCACCAAGAAGATCTCATCCAGAGCTCCACCCTGCAACGACAGCTCGCCATAGCCGCTGCCCGACAGCGGCCCCTTTGACCAGCCCCAGTCAAATGTGATCTGCAGGTGGGCCGCGTGCACACAAGCAGCAGCCAAATAGGACAACCCCCTTGTCATCACCAGGCCCCAGACATTGCCACCATGGGAATATGGTGTTAGTTTTGGGTTGCCCATCAAGGCGACAACAGCACTGACAGTGAAGCGACTTGGGTGTATCATCGCTGTGGTCGGCATGCAACAACAGGCAAACGCTGCTAGGGCATGGTAGTTGCCATCGCTTCTGCAGCATGAGTTCTGCTACAGCAGCTGATGTCTTGGGCCTGTGCTGCCACAGAGAATGCGATACCATCGTGAGTACAGCTGCGCACCTGAGCCGTGAGGTTGGAGGCCTTCAAGTGGTAGTAGCCGCTCTCAATGGCCACCTTTGCCAACTCCCGCGGCACCTGCAGATTTGTGATGTTTACGTTGCTCACAGACACATCAATGCCACCAATTACTGGGATGTCCAGTGTTGTCTTGTACTCTGGGATTTTGATGTTCTTTGCCGCCACATCCAGGAGGTCCAACGCCTCTGTTACAGCATAGTCAAACAGCCGCTGCCTTGCTGCTATCTGCAGGGACGCCTCGCTGTTGAAGGGCGTGTGAAAAATGCTGTGCATCTTCTGTGGTGTGTTGCTGAGAGTTTCCTGCAAGGCTGCACGTGCTGCTGTTGCATGTCTACGCCCGAGAGCCTGGACAGGCCCCGTGCTGCACTCTAATAGCAGCAGTGCAGCCAGCAGCAGGGCATGCACACGCCCTAGACACCTGCTGCTGGCGCCCATGGCTTCTATGAGGACTGATACCTAGCAGTTGCTGGACAGCTGGTCGTGCTGGTGTTGCTGTGCTGCTGCTTGCTGTGAATGCGGTCCTCCCTGCATCAGAGCATAACAGAGAATGCTATTGCAGCGATCAACACCTTTGAAACAATACAGCTGTATTAGTGATAGTAGTTTGCGGTTAAAGGCCGCTTCAACCCAGCCTGGTCGAAGGTGCCAGCAAAGCACGCACCCGTGAGCACCAGCGAGACCCTGATGCGTCGAAACCCACACCCTGCTCAACAGTTTGATGACAGTACGTTTTATGACAGCACGTACTGCTGCTGTGCTGTGCTGTGCTATGTAACTATGGCTACAAGCTGAGGTGTGTCAGAGGTGAGTGAGGTAAGGGAACGCTTGATGCTCCACAGGGTGCAGCACTATTCAAGCATGCAGGTTGAGGTGCTTGACTATGCATAAACGGTGTACCTAGCGTGAAAGGCGCGCAACCAGATGAGCATACTAATGTGAGTGCACCGCCACTTTGAGTGGTTGCAACCCTAGCGGCTCAACTGCCAGCGGCCCTGGAGTAGAGAGTCGGAAGTGCTGAATGTCAGCTGCTGCAGCTGCTGAACGTGTGTTGTTGCAGGCCTACCCCACAGCTTGGGCATTTGTTAACAGCGCATGCCCAGTTGCTTCTGTGCATTGCCAGTGCCACCGGGCGGCTCCAAATCCTCTGCCACAACCAGCCCAGGTGCCAAAATTGCGCATCATGCATACCACGGATAGACCCAGGTGCAGATGCACGCTCACAAACACATCCTGACACCCAACCACAATATCACATCTCGCATTTTGGAAGTTACATGGGTAACTTCGCCCGTTGGGGAAGCCAATGACAGGCTCATTGGGCAAAGAACCAATGCATGGCACCGGTACCGCTGGCCACCTGTATACACCTTGCCAAGGTTACAACAATTACTGGGCAGTCAGAGTGGGCTGTCCAACCAGCACAAACCCACACAGCAACTAACGCCCAGGACAGGAGCCATGATTCCTGTTGCCTTCGTCACATTTTTTTGGAGCGTTCGTGAGTGCCGCAGGGTGCTGTCTCATCCACAACAGAGCGACACCCACACCTGCTGTTCATTCACACCGGCGTCACACGCACGAGCATGACGGGCACCGCCTGACTGCCACATGCGCACCAACCACACATGCCGTTAATTGAGATTCGTTGGGCTGGGTGGTGCTTCAAGGCATGCTCGCAGCCGCTGCTGCCTTGATGGCGCGCGGCATGGTGGCCATGAGGGTGTCCACGTCCGGCATGGAGGCGAGCACCACCTCCAGCCGCTGCTCAGGGTCGCTAGGGGGCGGCGTGCTGCAGCAGCACAGTTCAGCACGCACACAGTGCGGCAGCGTGACAGCACGGCAGCATGGCAGGCAGGCATGGGGAACTTAGGGTGTCCACGTCAGGTGCTGGCTGCAGTGCCCCGTCCCACCGCACTTCTGGATTGGTTTGAGGTGGCATGCCGTACGCTACCAGCAGTACAGCCAACAGGCAGGCAGGCAGGCAGGCAGGCAGGCAGGCAAACAGACAGATGAACAGGGCAGGCCTGCAGGCCGGTTAAAAATGCACGCAGGCAGCAGAAATTGGCACTGAGCATGTATGTTGAAGCAGGACTCGGCAGGGCGAGCCATGACCTCACAACCAAGGCAGCATATGTGAGGCCTTGCAAATGACGTGCAAATGACATGCACAAGTATGGTCATACCTGGCTTCTAGCTTGGCATGAAGCTGACAATGACATAACGCTTGACACTTTACGGACCAGAGCAGCCAGTCAAGCTAGCAGGCATGCGTTTTGCAGCCATGCACGGTGACAGCCACTGGGCCCCAGGCTATCAAACAAGTGGCCAAGCCATGGTGCCACTTGTGAACCGCCTCTGCAACAGTATGGTGGGCCTATTGAAGCGCAGCCTCCAGCTGTCAGTGCTGCCCACTCACATGCGGCTGTCCTGTGCTGTCGGGCCCTCATAGAACCTGATCATGAGCACCTTGCCCTGCAGGCAATGTTTGTTCGGACGCAGCACCAGCACATGTACTCGGCCCATCTGACCACATGGTGGTTATAGCCCGCCCTGCAATGCCTTCGCTGCCAACTGAAAAGCACATGTCATGTATGGTGTCCCGCAGGAGTGCCACATGTAGGCAGCTTGCTGGCTTGCTGCGTGCGGACAATTAAGGCGTCCGTACAATGGTCATGCCAGCACAAACGCCCTTGACTTACGGCATGGACACTCTGTTTAGAATTGCTGTACATGACACTGCGCAAATCTGACAAGGCATTTTTGCAAATGGTTAAAGTAAAGCTCACCACGCCAGGGGCATCCTCCACTGTGCCCTGCAGCGGCACTCACAAGGAATAACATCGTTAATGACAACGGCAAGCACTCAGCGGAGCATGCTGTCAGGGTGCGTAAGCAGCCACCAGCATGGCTGATCCACCAGCATCATCACCGCACAAGTATGGATGCACAACGCTGTCATGCCTGCTGCTGGGTGTGCGGTGTCAATGCACTGCATGCATTGCGCTGCCTCGTGCTGTTGTGGCTGCTGGCGTGATTGCTGGCTGCCTGGTGCCCCGTGCCTGGTCGCGCAGCTGCAGCGCTGCACCGCTGGGCTCTGGGGCTGAGCGCCAGGCTCACCACGATGTCTCCTGCGCTCCCGAAGCCGCCATTCTTGCCACGCCTCAGCAGGGACATCTGCGGTGTCATGCAGTGGCACAAGCAACACAACATCAAAACCAGGGCAAGGTGTTGACCCTACAGCCTGCTTGCGCTGATCCAGAGCCAAGTGTGCCGAGAAACACACTGACCACCCATGCGCATGAGTCGCAAGCATGGATGTGTCTGTCCCTGCCACTAGTTGAGCGCGGTGCTGTCATCCCCTGGCTGCGGCACACCTCACGCATTTGGTGTGTTTCAGATGTGCGCTACGTGGGCGCAGCACTGCCTTTTAGACACACTGCTTCCAGCTTCTCTGCTGCTGCTGGACATGGTTTGCAAGAGCAACAGGTGCAGGCACTACAATTTAGCCTTGCCAGCGCTTCTCCTGGTGAGATCTTCAGGGTCTGCTCGCTGAGATGTTCCCACCTGGAAGCCAGGTGGCGACTGCAGCTTGTCAACCTGGATTGGAAGCACAAATGGGAAGTTTGCGCCTGACTGTGGTGACAGCAGGTCCCAGCGTGGCAGAACGAGGCAGCAAGCAGTCAGTAGGCAGTGCACTGTGGACAGGCACCCCACACGCAGCGCCTTGTCAATCCAAGCGCGTGCACACACACGGCAGCATGCATGAAGGCAGGTTTGACGCACAAGCTGCTGCTGCATGCATACAATGCTGGAGTACAGGCATGCAGCAGAGCTGCTGTGAATTGCTAGTGGAATTCAACGGCAAGGCAACTTGCTGCTGCTGCTGCTCCCGGCCGGCTGTGTTGCATCTGCACGGCTGGCGTTGGATGATGAAAAGCCCGATGCAGCGGCATGAACTGAACACGCCAAACCTGTTCACAATGCCTGGCGCTGCCTGGCGTGTGCTGTTTACCTGAGTCATTGTTGCTGCCCACTGGTACATGCTAGCAGCGAAACGTTCCCCATCTGCTGCCCTGCACACAAGAAGAGTTCGCAGGACCACATCAGGCTACCCAGTCTATGGTACCTTTGCATGTCATCACGAGCACAACCTAGCTGTCAGGGGTTGAAGCTGAATCTAGTGCATTGCACAACTAGACCGTGACATGCACTTACGCTGGAAGCTTTGCTGTTGCCAGCTGCAAATGAGCCTCAGCTGCAGTGCGCCCTGCTGCCTGGCAAACCACTGCCCTGCTCCTGGGCTGACCAGGTGCCCTCAGCTGCACAGAAGAGCGAACTACGCTACGACAAACCCTCTGCGAGGGCGAACAGCGAAGGCTCTGCATGTTATATGGGTGATGCTGGTGTGAGAGGTTGAGAGGCAGACGAGCCAGATCACTCTCGGAGCGAGTTCAAGTTGAATGATGCACGCACACTGGCAGAACGAGCTAACTTTAGACGGCGTGTGCGTCAAGCAGAGCGCCTGGGTGTGTGAACTGGGTGATAACAGAACCGCTCAAAACAAAACCAGCTCAAAACTGTTGTGCAATGCAAACAAGCACTAGCACGCTGTTTCGCCTTGACCTTACCAGCACCCCTGTTTAACTATTAGCACAACAATTTGCCTGCGTTGCTCTCACTCACCCGGAACTGGGGTTGTCACTGCAGCCTGCTTGCCCGCAAGATAGCCCCTATGGGCGTCATGGGACATAGCGGTCACAAAAACATTGCCGATTACAGGTGCCAAGGCTGGGCTGTGCTGTACTTGTGCCCGAGTTACACCACAGCCGCAGTACAGTCCTGTACTGTTCCCTTGTAACGCCTGGGATGCATGGGCAGCAGAAGTAGCACTTGTCGCACAACACTATCCTACCCAGCAATAGACGTACCAAGCGGTTGCTGAGCCATGCGTCTACACCTTGTGCCCCTGTTCATGCAATGCATAGTGCACAGTCAGCATGCTGTCCTGCATGCTGCTCCGACCTTGGTGTGGCATCCCTACAATTGCCTCGCTTCCCGTGCCGTAATGTTGCCGCACTGCCACAACAGGGGAGGGGTGCTGATAGGCAACTTCTATGAAGACGCAGAGCACAGGCTGACTACCAGCCAGGGGCAGCAGCTGCTGGGTTTGGGTGCGCCCTTTGTTGGACAGGCCACTTCAGCTGCAGCGCAGAAACCTGAGGTGCGAGGATTGGAGGTGCAAAAGGGTAGGACAGCAGGCAGGTGAAACCACCTACAAAGGCCAGATGGAACAGCAACAGCGGCAAAGGCAGCAGCAACAGCGGCAGCCGCAGCAGCACTTTCAGTCTTCATACAGGCTTGTGGCTGGCAGAGGCGAGCAGCACATACGTGCTGCAGCAGTTGCCTTCCTCAACCACCCGAGTGAAGCACGCTAGTATAGCAAAATGGCAGCAGCATGATGACAGTAACATGATCAAGTTTGGTTGTGCCATCTTGGCTGACTTGCATGCTGCAGGGCCGCATGGGGGCAGAACTGGCTGCATCGTATACGCGCACAGACCTTTCCCGAGTTGGCAAGTGTGTGCCGGCGTCGCTCAACTTCACGCATGGGGATCCACACGAGCCTCCTGTGCAGTGCTTTGCAACTGTCAACAGACTAGCCTTTGGTGCGCAGCAGCTGCAAAGTTCACATTGTGCCAGCAATCGTCTGTCTTGCGATGCACAGCTGCTGATCAGAGGTCAAGGCAGCAGCAGTTTTGCTGGCAGCCAGGCTGTGCTGTTCAGCAGCTGGCGCACTAAAGATAGGTCAAATGCATAGTGACGTGCCGCTGTGCTCACTCAGTGACCTTGCTTGACAGCCGCTGGGGGCGCCTAACCGCAGGCACGTTTGCCCTTGCCCTGAGCTGCGACTGTGCCGCTGTGCAGACTCAGTGACCTGGCTTGACAGCCGCTGGGGGCACCTACCGCATACACTTTTGCCCTTGCCCCGAGCTGCGGCTGAACAAGCGCAGCTGAGTGTGCGCAGCAGCAACTCAGTGCATAGCATAGCAGCCAGCTGCAAGAGCGCTCTTGCGCGCCAAACACCTGCCTCACTGCGTTTGCAGGAGAAAAGAGCCTGGGAGAGCCAGCAGTGCAGCAATACCTATGGAGCGGCAAAACCAGATTGAATGCGTTCGTGCCCATCAGCACGCCAGAGGACAGCAACGGCAGCGGCAGCACTGCGCTGGGCAACACGAAGCGCAGCCAGTGGGCACGCGCAGCAGACGACGACATGTATTCGACTTCAGCGCAGGTGCGCGGCACAATGCCAGGCTTTGACACAAGGCATGCAGCAGTGCGGGGAGGGGGGGGCGTGTGATGCAGAAGGCTGTTCAGAAAGAGTGCGTTGAAACAAAATATGCTGCTGTGCACGCCGTGTGCGCACCAAACGTGTCATTTACCGTCAGGCTCACAATCAGCTGAGTAGCACAACTGAAGATTTGGCCCGTTCTGTTGGCTCTTGACAGGGGTGGCCACCTCATGTGCATGGTGAGTGGAAGAGCTTGCGGCAGGTTGTGTGTTGGGTGTTACCTGCCAACAGCCGCCGCAGCAGCCGGACGACACACTCAGGCTGGTGCATGCTGCCTTTCACTGCTTCCTGTGCCCAGGTAGCTGCCGACAGTACAGCACTGCAAGCCGCAGCCAACTCTGCAGCCTGCCACACTGCCAGGTGTGTGCCGCCTAGCGAGGACGGGCCAGCGTCGGTAGGCAAGAAGGCAGCAGGGCACTTTGCTGCTGAGCTGGACAAGAACTACCATGCAATAGGCCTCAGGAAATAGCCAACTTCTGCGCAAACCGAAGGGGAGGCAGCCGCGGCGGCCTGCTGCTGAGCAGCAGCAGCAGTAGCAGCAGGAACAGCAGCGCGACCGACGCCATTGCATTGGCCTTGGCAGGCAGCTGCCAGTCCAGCTTTGTGGGCTGTAAGCAGCAGCGGCAATAGCAGCACCTTTGCTGCTGCTGAGCAGCATGCTCAGCGAGCAACATGGGCCAGCATCGGTGCACCAGTGAGCCAGGTAAACGCCACCATGCAGCTACTTCCAAATTGAGTACTGCGCTGAGATCTCATGAAGCAGCTGTCACTTTCCACTGTTTGTGGCAGCAGCAGCAGCAGTGCAACAGCAGCAGCATGGGCGGAGCTCGCTTGTTGAGACGTACACAGCCGCAGCGACATTCGTACAAGAATTAGTGACGACCTGGACCTGGTGGTTGAGCTGGTGGTTTGTTGCTGCCGGTTTGTCACTGCGTGTCCGTTGCAAAGCGCACTCAGGCCATGGTGGTGGTCGACGTATCCTCTGCATTGTTGGTAGCTTCAATTTGAATCTCAGCGGACCCTTGCCGGCAGCCTGAGGCAGCATGTACGTGTGCATCGTTTTGCACCCCCTCAGGGCTGCCGCATTTGCTTAGTTGTCACACCAGCACGGTGCTTGCAGCTGCAACTCGTCACCTGAAGAGTCTGGTCGCCCAATAACTGCTGCCACATGCAGAGTGAGTGCTGCGTGTCGCCAAAACACGGCACCGGCACGGCAGCTCACTGCTGTGGCAACCTTATCAAAACACACAGCTACAGCTGGTTATGCCATATGGTGCGGCAGTGGTGGCTGTGAACACGTGTGCTTTTTGTACACTCGCCCATATGCATGCCCTTGATCAGGATGGAGCATCATTACAATGCACTTGCAGTTGCTGTCTTGAACAAAATGCTAACATGCACGAGGCTGTCACAGTGTGACCATACAAACAAAGTCATAGCAGCAGACATGCTCCCCCAACTGCCATCCCGCGTACTGGTACCGGCTAACGATGCATCAACAGCCATAGTAGCCGCATGACACATGTGCCTGCACCCCGAGTTTTGAAAATTTGAAAATTTGACAACAGCAGTAATGATCAGCTGCCCGGGAGAGACGTATTGTCAGACGCGCGGGAAGCAGAATCTGCCGTACAAGCACAGCAGCAAGGCCGTGCAGCACAGTGCACGGAAGGCAAGGGATGCCCGGTGCAACACCTGCTGATCTGAGGGTAATGGAAGCAGGAGGCAACTGAAGACAGACTCGCTTCACAGTATTTTGGAACGGACATGCATCTTGCGCCCTGCACAACACAACGTCTCAGACAGAGTCTCTACACCACATCGATATCTGTATGGGCACTTTCACTAAGCTGCCAATGGAACCAGCATAAGCATGTGCATGCGCAGGCGGTCGTGAAATGCCGTGCACTACTGGACTCTACAACTTGCAGCAGCAGTTGCTCACAGACCTGGCTGCAGGCGGCGCATGTATGGTGCGTTGCTGAATAACACAGCAAAAGTAAATTAAAGTTGAGCATGGCAATGACGGCCATCATACTGACTGAATGAGTTGCTGCAAGGGTATTGCATGTTTCCACCCGGCTTGCCAAATGCACCCAGCAGCGTTACTGCACGGCAAAACCACCTCACAACACCACACACTGTCTGCAAAATTGCTTGCCATACACCATACCCACGTGAGAGTGCACTCACAAATGGGATGGAGTATCTGGTGCACTGCAAAGGCATGCGCCCAGATTGAAATCTAAGCAGACGAAACTCACGTAGTAAGCGTATGCCGCATTGGTGTCATGTTGCCATTGCACACTGCTGCTGCACCCACCCCAACGCTGCAAAAGCACCCACACAACTACAGCTTGGGGCGCCAACTGTAAAAAACCCACCATGCTGGCGCGCACAAGCTACGGCTTGAAAGTTACCAAATGACTTCTGCACAGTAACCGAGCAACTCCTGCACAGTGCCTGCTTGCACAGGAGGATGGCCTGGCTCAGGCCCCTGCCAACACCGCATTCACAAGCAAAACAAAACAAGCCAGGCAAGTGCACCTCACAAGGCATGCGAACAAAACTACCCACACAGCATGAATATACAGCGCCACCCCTTGTGCCCGACATTTGAGCTGCTGCCCAGAGTGCTTGGCTCTGGAGAGCTGGTCTCCTTGCAAGCAGGAAAGAGCTGATGGGTCCATCAAGCAGCGCTGCGTGATGCATTGCAATGCAGCACGGCGCTAGAGCCGCATTGTACGGCCCTGACCACTGCCTCATGTGCCAGCCTTGCCAGCAGTCCCCAGGACGATACATAATCAAAAGTAAACAACTTACATTCTACTGCACAGATGCATGTGCCAATGCAACTCCAGCCAAGCATACTGCAGGCCAAGGCAACATGCCCATAGCTCTTCATGACACCGACTTCAAACACCATGGCCAGCATACCACAATCAACTGTTCTCTGATTCCTTGTGTAATCTGCTGAGAAGCTCAGGCGGCGGGGGGGGGGGCAACCCTGCCACGCCACGGCAGTTTCACTGGCCTGCCTGCTGTCCCAAACAGACAATTTGCTGGCAGCAAGTTGCTGCTGCTGCTGCTGCTGCTGGTGCCCAGCTGCTGCCCTATCACCCCATGGTGGCAACCTTTGTTCGTCCAGAAGCAGCTGCTTCAAACCCACAGCCAGGCCATCCCTCAGGACCTGTTGTGCCTATCCAGTATAGACGTAGTCAGCCGCACAGTAGGGCTGCCGCCGCCGCCACCGCCACCACCACCGTCTGCAACACCGCCAGCACCGCCAGCAACCCTGCCCGCACCACCATCTGCATGCGGGTACGCCCGCGGAGAGCCAGAAGTAGCAGCAGCATGGCCTGCATTGCTGTCGACGTCAAGCGCTGCCTTCGCCGCAGCCAGCTTGGACGCAATGCTGACACCGTACATGCTGCTGCTGCCTGCAACTGAGCTGCCGCCGACGCCACCAACAGCAATGTTTGCGTTCGCTCCCCCAAACTCTGCCGACTTGCGCTGCTGCAGTGCAGCAGCGGCGGCCTCGCGCCAGTTGCTGGTTGTGCGGCCCAGCGCATCGCCGCCGCTGCCGCTGCTCACTGAGCTGGTGGATGCACGGCGGGGCAGGTTAGTGGGGTTCAGGCTGCCGGGGCCTGCAAGCCCCAAGCCCTGGTCGATGCCACCTGGCAGGTGCAGCTCCTGCACTGGGGGCTTCTTGGTGTGGGCGGCGGCCTTGAAGGCGCCGCTGCAGGTGGAGTGTGAGCAGCAGCAAGGTGCAGGTGTGAAGCAGCAAGGTGCAAGCAAGTACAGAGAAAGCAACCGTAGAAGCGCATGGGGGCCGAGGGGTGTGGTCTGGCCGCCTTGACTGAATGCGCCAATGCAGGGCAAGCGTGTGGCGGAACTGATGACGGAGCAAGTGCACTATGCTCAGGCCCATGGGCAGCCTGTCCAGCATCCATAAAACGTGCAGGTGTCGCTGTTGGCAGCCCGGCAGCTGCAGCTGTCACACAGCATTCTGGAATAGGCAGCAGCCTTGAGCGCTGCAAAAGAATTGTAGTCGTGAGGCGGTGCTGCTTCTGCCACAGAAGCCAGGAAGGAGGAGCAAACATTGTGAACCACAACAAGGGTGCCATGATCTGTCCCAGGTCGCTCACTTGGAAGGGTCGTACACCCCTGCTGTCTCATAGTCGCAGAAGACACCGTTGTTGGGGTCAGGGGCAGGGGCGTGGTGCAGCCGCGGCGTCTCCATGCTGCTGTTGTTGGTCGTGCTGCGCCGCAGCAGCATGCCGCCCACGCCACCAAACGAGCCGAACGCCCTGCGGATCGGCCCCGCGGAAGCAGCGTGGCTGAACGCTGCTGCTGCTGCAGCGGGGGGAGGCCCTGCCAGTGAGCTGACGTGGCTGCTGCTGCCGCCCTGGGGCCTCTGCTGCTGCTGGTGGTTGGAGTGGTCGGTGACATCAGTGCTGAAGCTGACTCGAGAACCCCTGCCTCCCGCTGCTGCTGCTGCTGCTGCTGCTGAGCCCATCTCCTCATCGACAAAGCCTTCGGCAGCTGACGCCGGCGCCCCTGCCGGCGGCCCTGCAGGAGCATTCAGGTGGCCCTGGCTGTGGCTTGCAGGATACCCTGGCGGCTGGCTGTACTGCTGATTGTACTGCGGGTTGTACTGCTGATTGTACGCTCCGTACAATGCATCGTCGTCGAGTACCGGGCCGTAGTACAAGCCGCTGCCCAGCCCGCTGCCACCAGGGGGACCGAACCCCGATCCAACGCCGCCCACAAAACCACCAGCACCATAACCGCCAGGCCCAACAAACTGGCCGCCACCAAAGTGGTGCTGCGTGCTGCTGTAGGGCTTGAACTGATCGTCAGCCGCCGCATTGGGGCTGTAGTTGGGATCCCTGGGGTGCATGTCGTCATCTGTGGGGGTGCTGGTGAGGTGGTTGAGGCTGTCGCCGTAGTGCGGAGTGCTGGGGTTTGTGGGCGGGGGCTTGCCACCAGCGGGGAGGTGCCCCACACGCGCAGCAAGCAGCTCGCTGGCGCGACGCTCTGCGGAAGCAGGTGGCAGCAGAAGCGGCAGAAAGCGGCAGACGCAATGCTGGGCTGAGAGCCTGCAGCACTGGGTGTCACACTTATGGTGAGCGCTCTGCCAGAGTAGTTGTTACTTGAGTAGGTGCTTGCTCCATCACCGAAGGATTAGGCACCCCTGTCAAAAGCCAATAAAAGTACTCCCAGTTGCAACTCTCAACCTGCAGCATTGTTTGACTGTTTTTGGCTGGGAACAGCAGTGTGCAGTCTGCAGACTGAAACTGCCTGTTTCCTACAGCTGCATGAACGAGCGTCGGGAAAACCTATCAGTTTGCTGGCATGCTCATGCATGCATCCAACAGAGCGTGTGGCTTTCCAGCATGCTTTCCAGCTCTTGCAGCAGACCCAGCCAGCAAGCACAGCAACTGTAGCTTGTGACAGGCTTGCTTGCATGCATGCTTCTTCCATGCACATTGCAGCACAGACGCGACACAGCAGTACACACTGTGGTGATGCACAGCAGCAAAAACTGCAGCACCTCTGGATGCTGCGGCAGCAGCACATCCAGGGCGCAGCATTCACCCACCCAGCAGGTCTCCCGCAATCTGCAGCAGCGCAACGGCAGCAAGGCCTGCAGCGGCCAGCCCTCCCCACAGCCCGATATTGCCTGCAGGGCCGCACAGGCAGGCACGCAGGCAGGCAGGCAGGCAGGCGGGCAGCGCATGCGGATTTTATTATTATTAATTTTTTGCACAGCTTGCCCAGCAATACCTGAAAATGCGGCCCAGCTGTCCTTACTGTAGTAAGGCTAGCTAGCCAGGTGCTCGGCTGGACATGTCAAACAGGTGTGTTGGCAAGGAACACGTGGCAGTGCCCAGCCGCTGAGAGCGTTTTTTGTGTGCTTCGCTCGCTGGCATGCTCCCTGTACCAAAACGCATCATTAGCAGCCATTGAACGGCTGCCGCAGTACACACAAAAAAAACATTCTCAGATTTCAAAGAGGCCAAGTCCAGCCCTAGCCTGCACACTGCAAGCGTGGAGCTAAGCAAGAGCAAGGGTAAGGAGGCATTTACCCTCGCTCTTGCTTAGTTCCACGCTCCCAGTGTCCAGGCTTCCAGTGTCCATAGGGCTGGACTTGGCCTCTTTGAACCCGAGAAAGTTCGATCACTCACCCCTGTAGAGCGTCCCGAACAGGTAGATGCCGATGAACACGTTGACCATGCCCAGCATCAGCGCCATCCGCCCCAGCATGGCGTGGCCCAGCTGCCACAGCGAGCGGGCCCAGCCATGGGCCGCGGGCGGGCGCACAAAGCCGATCAGCAGCTGCAGCAAGTCAAGCACGTGCACAGCACAGCAAGTCAGCAGCAGCAGCAGCAGCGTGAGCTCCCTGCAGCAGCAGACACTGTAGACGAGCAGCAGCAAGTGCTGCAGCACGAGCATCTGTAACTGACTTGATTGGCAACGACACCACCAGCTTGGTGAAACAAGGAGTGACGGTTGGTTTCAGGTGCGAGCACTGCCGCACCAACCATGCCGCGGTGCAAAACTACTGAGCGGTGTTACACCCTACTGCCTCAAAGAGTCCAAGGTTGCCAGGAGCAGCTTAAGGGCAAATGTACATGCGAATAAAGCTGATGATTTGAGCAAGATGCGCTGCATGTGGTCCGCACCTGGAAGTAGACGAGTGTGAGCACCGCCACGCCCAGCGAGCCGTGGTGGAAGAGCACGTCCATGTAGGGCACGCCAAAGTCCTTGGTGGCAATGATGAAGCCGGCGGTGGCCAGAGCCACGCCGCACATCTGCAGGGAGGCAGCCGGCAGCATTTTTTCGCAGCAGCATGTGCAGCAGCAGGGGCAGCAGCGGCGGCTGATGAGCACAGCGAGTTGGTTGCAGCCGTGAGCAGCGTCAGCGATGCGCACACCCCACTGCTGCTCTGGCATGCAGAGCAGCACGGCCTCTGCGGTCGGTGGGCGCACCGCCCAACTGCACCCCATCCCATGCACCATCACTCGCCGACAACGCACGCACACACACGCCCGCACACGCGCCAGCACCCGCCATCGCTGCTGGGTGTCAACCTACTGTACTGCATGCTCACTTCTGCAGCAGCACGCAAGGCAGCATCGCATCTGCAAGCGCCTGCAGCCATGCTGGCTCACCTGCACGGCAATGTGCATGTAGAACAGCACTGCTTTGGCGGTCAGCGAGTTCAGCCACCTGGCGCGCAGCTGGCGCGCCATCAGGGCTCCCAGCGGGAACACCACGATGAAGTTCACGGCCATCAGGGTCCCGTGCTGAGTGCGCAGCTGGACCGCACGGGGGTCGGCGGCGGTGACGAGCGACTCGTAGCTGGCGTCGCCGCCAAACAGTGGGCCGTTGAGCTGGAGCACCGCGCGGTTGTCGATGCTGCCAGGTGACGCCAAGGCGAGGTGGCAGCACAGGCGGCAGTCAGGGACGATGGCGGTCATCAGGGGTGGCAGCAGGAGTAAAGGCGGGAACAGCTGAAACACGGGTGGAAGCACGACAAGTGAGTGAGTGACAAATGCTGGTGGCTGTGCCACAAATGGGCCCAATCAGCTGCAGCACTGCTGCACGATTGGTGGACGCCACAGACGGGCAGAATAGGCGGCGACATGGACAGGCAAGACTGCAGGCAACAGTGGGCCCTGCAGCACCACCCGCAGCACATGCCACCAATACATCTGGCTGTTAGTTTGGTAAACCACACACAAGGGAACAACATGGCATGTGTGGAACCGCGCTGTCTTCCGCCGCAGTGGGGAGCGGGAGTATGCGCTGTCTGGTGGCATGGTGACGACAAAAGATGCATCAGAACCAAGCCGATGCAACCTTGGACTGCTCACCCGTGGTAGTTCAGCGAGTCGTCGGCACCGTGCGACACTATGAACGTGTTGGGGCCCTGCAGCAGCACCGGATTGTCCAGCCCGTTGGCATCCACAGCTGCAAAGGGCCGCTCAAACACCACCATGGTGCTGCCGCCGCTCCTTTCGTAGCTGATCGGTACGGCGTTGCTGGTGCCGCCGCTGCTGGTGTCGAGCACGGGAGGGACGTGGCCGATCGCATGGTAGTCGAGCACAGAGGGCTGGCCGTCAACCATGCGGGATATGACCATGTCTGCACCCACCATTTTCTGGCCGATGGGCTGGTCTGCAGCAGCAGCAACAGCAGCAGCAGCAGAGGCGAGCATGCTGACACAACAGAGGTAAGCCGCCGTCACAACTGGCAGTGTTCATCCAGCCTACCGCTGCTGCCGTTTGGAGCGCACTTCCTGTTATTGTGACTGGCCAAAGTACAAACCTGCTGCTGTGCACTACCCCTACCCCTGCCCATGCGCCGCAACGCACTTGACGCAGCACCACGACTATCAAGACGGGCCACATGCTGCTGTATGCGGCATCACGCAGATTGCGCCTGTTGAGGACAGCTCAACTGGAAGCCCACCTGCTTTTGCAACGCCAAAGCCGATGAAGCCGTGGTCAAACTTGCCGGTGAGCTGCACCCGCAACCTGCTGGGGTCGGCGGCCTTGCTGATCACCAGCTCCACCACCCCGCCCAGCAGCATGAAGGGCCCGGCCACAGTCTCATTGCTGCTGCTGCCACCGGCTAGCGCAGATGCATTGCTGCTGCCGCCGACTGCGTCGCCTGGGCAGACTCCCAAGATGCTCTCCTGGTCCAGGACCCAGATGCTGTCTGGCAGCTGCAGTGTTGTGAAAATAAAATACATGTCATATGACACATGCGGCACATTTGGGAGCAGCACACACCAAAAGCAGATGCTGCATGGCAGCTGCAACAAACATTTGAACAGTCGCGTCGCAGGTGTTTGGGTGCTGGCAGCATAATGTGTTGGAAGGCATCTGTGTTTCTGCAGTCCATTGCCACAGCTACAACAGCATTCACCTGTTCAGCGCAAGATCAATGCAGCACACATGGGGTTTGCAAAAAATGTAGGCACAGCGATTGCACGGCACAGTCTTGGCTTCCCTGTAGCACTGCTGCCATGTCTGAAAAGGTGCGGTGTTGCGGCTCACCTCTGTGATGTTGGTGTTGCGCAAGAAGAGGTCACGCAGGCCTGCAGCATGCAGCAGCAGCAGCGGTTAGAAGATCACTCAGTGCATCTGCTGCTAGACTGCTGCTAGACTGCTGTTGATACCAGGCAACATGATGAGTGCCTGCAGATGCACACCCGGGTGATATGCAGTGCACCTGGCATTCACCTCGTGCCACTGTGTGACATTTGAACACGCCGCCAACGTGCTTTGCACCGCGTGGCTTGCACCGCAAGTCCGCCTGCATGACGGCTGCACGCACCGCGCCTGCTTCAGCCCTCACCTGTGCCCTCCACCTCTGCCACCTCTTGCGCATTGAACAGCGCATTGTCGGCGTTCTTGTAGTAGTACCAGTCCCCGTCCCGCAGCCTGCGGAACTGGTCAAAGATGGACGCGAAAAACAGCGGGCCGACATGCGCATTGCCGACATGGGGTTCAGCGAGCCCCCCGACATAGGCGTCCACGTTGTTGACGTCGCCGCCGTAGATTTGCTCAAGCTGGGCGGCCAGGGCTGCGTCTGGTGTGATGTTGCGGAAGGAGGTGGCCGGGGCCAGGCCAAACAGGCGCCTGCAAAGGCATACAGTGGATGGTCCAGCGACACAACAATAGCAGCAGTGCTTTTGAGGGAAGTGCAGGCCAGAGGTGGCAGGAAGGAGATGAAAAGAGTGCGTTTGTAAAAGGAGGCACAGCAGCAGCAGCAGCAGCAGCAGCAGCAGTGCGAGTCAACAGGGTTTGCCAGGCTAGCTTGGGGCTAAATGCTGGGGCAAAGCAGTGCCAGCACCAGCGGTTGTGGCAGGGAGCAGATTGAGGTGCTGTAGCCTAGCTGCTGGTAAAGCAGTGCTGAGATTGGAGGTGAACGATTGATGTGCAGGAGTCAGCGCTGCAAAAAAAGAAGCAACAGCAGCAGCACCACCAGCTCAGTGTGCTTGCCATCATGTGATGTATTAATCAATTAATTCATGCTTGCGCTGGCTATTGCAGCACTTGGTGCTCGATGCATCTTTGTACATGCACAGGCAGGTATGCTCTCTTGCAGCCCCCTAGATACAGACTGGCACCCCGGCACCTTCGTCATGGTGACAGTAACAAAACAACCATATGCCTGCACCTGTTCCTGCAGGTGCTGTGCCTGTCGCCCTGGACAGACTATAGCCGTACCGCAGCTACTAATGCTTTACTGCGGCTGTAGCTTGTATGTTAAAATTTGCGCCCTCTGTGCGGCCCTACCTGCAGGTGTTGTAGTCCGGCAGGCCATGGTCCCTGCCACGCTGGATGTTGATGGCCAGCAGGTCCGTCCCGTTGATGTGTGAGGGGCCAAACAGGTTCTGCTGCACCGCTGTGCTGAACGGCATGCTCACTTGACCCCGGGGGCTTGCCACGTAACCGCGCAGCAGCGGTTCAATGCCGGCTGACAGGGCTTTGTCGGGCTGGTAATACACCTCAGACAGCAGCAGATGACCCTGCAAGCCAGCGCAAGCACACACCGGAGGTGCAGGGGAGGGTGGGGCCACATCAAACCTGCACACCCAATTGGCCAGGCTTGCTGGTAATAGAGCGCGGCTCTTACGCCCAACCCATGTGCAAAATGTTACTCTGCTGGAGCGCACTGGCGCCGAGCAGCAGCTCCAGAAACATGCCGCCAGTGCAACCGACTGAGCAAAGCAGATGTCGTGAGCTGCACAAAATTACACTGTATGTTTGGCAACAGGAGGGCATCACACAGAACGATTGCCCGGCTTAATGAAGTCAGCCAGTGCTGCTTGACAGTCCCGCAAGCGCTGTGCGCAGCGCACCTCCGGATGCTCCTGCCAGTGCTCGTCCAGCCTGAACACAACGTCTGTGATGGTGGCATGGCCGTAGCGGTAGGCGGCTGTGGTGAAGAAGTTGTCGATGCCCGGGTGTGTGCTGGCGTTGTAGCCGCCATACAGCGGCAGCGTGGCGCCCAGCAGCGCCGGGATGTACTCGTCAAACACAACATGCTGCCAGTGCGCAATCACCCACCTGCAGGGTGATGGTGCGGGGTTCGAATCGCATAAAGCAGTACTCATCGCACTAGTTGAGAGCAGGCGGCAACGAACGAGCTTGCTGAGTATGGCCACGCTGACTTATACCTGCGCTGCGGCTGCGACACTGTCAGGCAACGGCGATCATACACCCCCTGGGCTACAGGTAGTTGTACACCAGCTGCATACTAACGTGCAATGGTGTACACTCTTAGCTTTGACGCATACCGCTCAGAAGTGTTGCACACTCCCTGCTGGGTTGCAGTGCTGCTGCTTGTTACTTTGTGGATTATTGCCGATCAGGCGCACTGCCCTCAATGCAGGTTGGAACAGCTACAAAACCTGCAGGTCTGCATGTGCTGGGGAGGCATGCTGTTGTGTGGCGGGCTCACTCACTTGCGTGCGTACTGGAAGGCCTCCTCGTCTCCGTACGAGGGGTTGAGGCGGACCGCCTCTGCCGCCCTCCTGTTGTGCTCGCGCAGGAACACTGTGGCCAGGGACAGGAGGCCAGGGTTCTGGTTGGTGGAGCCAAAGCCCGCAGCCCTGCAAGCAGTTGCAGGACACCCATTGCTTCAAGTTCACCTAGTGAGGTGCGACGAGATTGCAAGCACACTCGCCAGCAGGCAAGCGTCACAGCATGGTGTGCTAGCCAGCAGCGCTGCTGGTCAGCAGGAAGCCAGTCCACTTCGACGATCTGCAAGGCAGCAGACGTAACCTATAATATGCATAGCTGCATGAACTGAACCACAATGTGTTGATTGAGGTTGAGTAGGGCGTAACGTTTGTAGTCGAGGCAGGGAGGGCAACACAAAAACATGTACTGCTTGCGATTGGGACTACTACTACTACGCAGTACTGCTGTGGCAGCGTTCTGCTGCAGCAATGCAAGCAAGAGCCAAACCAACTGATTTCATGGCAATAATGCTAGCTTCATTGCACCCTGAGCGACCCTCCACCAATTCGTATCGGATAACCAAAGTATCGGATAAGCAAGGGCGGGAAGTAAAATCTGACGTCATCTTGTATGTCACGGTTTAGCAGCTTCCAACCACCAAAAAAAACACAGTTGTTGCCCTGATTAAGCCACGCACTTGCTTTTAAACTTCAGACGTTTGTTGTTGTGATAGCTCTACCAGCCTATCAACGACCCCGGCCCAGTCTCGGCGAGCCCATCCACGAGGTTGCATTTACAGGTTGGTCACGTGAACGCCTTGCAGCCAACGCGCATGTTTGTATTTTGTGACGATAGCATTTTATCACGCACCGCGGCCGATCATCCCAGCAGTGCTGTCTTGCGTAAAGCAGCAGTTCGCCTTCCAACCGTGTGATCGCGTTGTGTCGCCAACAAACTATTTAGTCTGCTCGATAACATATATGTCACTGGAGGTCTCCTGCGCTGCTACGCTGTGCTGCCTTTTTAACCTCCTCTTCGTCCAACCACCTCCAGTGACTGCTCGTTTCGAGAACTATGAAGGCATCTGGAGCTCTGCTGCTGGCCCTTATGGCCTGTGCTGCCCTTCTGGCAGGTGAGGCATCGGCCTGCTCAGCTGCTGTGCTGTTGCCAAACTGTGCATCACACCCACGAACCAGCCAGCACTAGCATACTGTTTCACACTTGGGTTGGTGTCACCACAACGGGTGATGGTTGACTCCCAACCTTTGCAACATGCATTGCATGCTTTTGCAAGGGCAAGCCAGCAACAGCCTGTTTTGCATGTGTTGCAGTCCTGCACAGGCTCGCCAACATCAACATTAGGCATCAATGCTCCACACATAGTTCCAATTAGGCGATTCCCAAGCCAATGACCCAGTGACACCCTGCCCCTGCCTGCTGCTGCTGTTTCTCTGCTGCAGCTGCTGCACCGGCCGCCCCTGAGGATGCTGCTGTGCAGGCAGCCGGACCCATGAGGCGCCTGCTAAGCACCAAGACATTTGGGCTGCTGGGTGGCCTGTGGGGCGGCAACACTTGGGGCAGCAACTACGGCAGTTATGGAAGCTACGGAGGCTATGGTTACAACCGCTACAACAGTGAGTTTGACGCCTTGAGAAAAAGTGTGCAGCGGACAGTGGAAACTGGGCACTTCAAATACGGCAAGCAGGTGCACAGTGCAGCCCTCCCCTGCCGTAGAATATATGTTTGTACGTTGTGTTGAGTGGTTCCTTTCCAGGTGGGCTGCGCGGCTTACAAGGCAGCAGCAATTTGCAATGTGAGCGCCTTTGTTGTGCGGTGTTTGGCAAACGTTGTATTGCACATGCCCCCCTCTAGTTGTACCATAATCCAGTTTTGCTTGCTCCTGCAGACTACGGCTACGGCTCCGGCTACAACAGAGGTTATGGCTACAACAGGGGCGGTTATGGTGAGTAGATGCTGTTCACTCAAAAGGCCGTTCCATGGCGGTGCATGCAGTACTGATGCAGCAAAAACGCACCAGCAGATGTTGGGGCTGGAGAAGCAGTGCAGCAGCTTGACGTGCGGGTCTACACTACACAGCCACGTGGCGCATTGCCAGCTCGTGTCTTGGAGATTGTGCTCAGCTTACGCAGCTCATGAGTTGCCATTACTGCATACATGTTGGTGGTCGGTGGCAGCTGCATGGAGTTAACCTTTTTCCTCACTGGGCTGCAGGTTACAACAACCGCTACTCTGGCTACGGCCGCCGCTACGGATACGGCAAGAAGTAAGCCCCCGAAGTCCCCCACCAGAGATGCACCCCAGCAGGCAACACGATGCACTTGAGCGCAACTGGATGGGTTGCTGTGCAGTCACAAGACATTTTTGGCTTTCCTTTTTGGAGAGCGTAGCTCTTGATGTCTCGTCATCAGAGCTTTATCAGGGTTACTTGTCGGTCTGTTTCATTTCCCCGTGACCAGGTACCTGGAGGGTTGCTTCTGGATTCTTAGCATTGATAGGTGAAGATACAGGTGATTTTGTAGTGATGTTTCATGTCTTGACAGCTGCCTGAGTCCTACTTACAGTGCGACCTCTTGTGTTGGCTGCATGTCTTATCGCCACATGGTAGATCTGGCATGTAAGAAAGCAGTGGTATGTGTTTTGTTTTGCATAGCGGAGTAACTGACAGTAATGTGGCATGCAGCAGCAGAGGTTTTGAGCCTGTGGCTCTGCACCCCTGCTGGACCAGTTGTTGTAGTAGTGCCTGTGACTGCAGAAGTTGCAGCCAGTGTGAAATTGATTGCATTTTGTTTGCTAACTTGCACAACAACTGGTGGAGCTTGCGTGATGGGAAGCGATGGTGCCGTCATGTCCAGCCTTAATTTAGTGACCACAACAAGCAATGTGCACTAGTACTATGGATGGCCATGCAGTAGGCGCGAGCCAGGTGACAGATGGTATGGGTGGTGTGCTGCTGGACGGGGAAGTGTAGGCAATCATCTCACCATCCACCAGCTGCTGCAGATGGTGCAGCAGTTTTCTGGTGTGCTGGTGAACAGGCTGCACAGGCAGGCATTTGATTATCAACAACCCCCCCACAGGATGCAGTGCATGCTGCGTAGTGTGATGTGTTGTGAAAGGATGACTTTGAAGCAATCTTGTGGTGGTGGCTGTAGGTTGAGGAGTAGGAATAGATCTGCAGAAGTGTGAAGAGGTATTGGAGAAGTCTATTTGGTAACTCTTGCCACAGCTACTTGCTCTTTGGTCGTCAGCAGCAGTGTCATGGCAAACCACAACACTTGTGTTGCTGTGCAATGAGAAGCTGCGAGAAGCAGGTGGGGCTTGTCCTGCAAGAGTCAGCTGACGTGTTCCTCACAGCCTGATATCCCTAATTCTGTATAGAGAGTGGGCAGCTGAGGACTGTAGTGAACAAAGAGAACTCTACTGGGGTGTGGACATTGTAAACTGCAATGGAGCTGGGGATGTGTGGACACAACACCATGCGCTTGATGTAGCCAGCAGCAGCACCTACTAGGTCTGTAGTACCCCATCTCTTGACAAGCTGCCAGCGTGATGTTGGAACAGGCTACTCTTGACGTGAAAACACGTGCACATGCGGTGTGCGCTTCATGTGCATGTGACAATGGTGCTTTGTTGCAAGCTGACTTGGCTGCGTGGCGGCACCGTGCATGTAGGCTCTGTGTTTGTTGCAAGCTGACTTGGCTGCGTGGCGGCACTGTGCATGTAGGCTCTGTGCACCTGGAAGTTTACCAAATACCAAAGTAGGCCCACAGGCGCACCCACTAAGGAGCTAAACAAGGCTCATGGGGTCCCACAACAGCCAGGAGTTATACTCCAACCAACGAATGCGAAGCTTCAACAAGTTCTGAAGATTCCGACTCATTCCATTCATCTGCGTTCAGGAGTTGTGCAAGCTATTCGCCAACAAATCTTTTGCGCGTCTAGCGAGGCAGCTTGCCAGCAAGCATAAGGTCAGCGCACGCCACAGACGCTGAGAGAACAATGCAAGCACTGCAACCGATCCACTGGATGCGGCAGCAGCACCTCAGTGGCATTGACAAGCAGCAAGCAATAGCTCTAGGTTAGTTCCAAACACAACGGGAAATGACAGACTTGCGCTGGTGTCTTGCTGCTTGCCCAGAAAAAGAAGGCGATGTACATCGAGAATGCAATACTTAGCAGCACTAACCCGGACTGTTTGTCTTCATGCCACCCCTCAAGTGCAGAGTATAGGCATGCTGGGCTAGTGCCTGAGACACATATTGGACCTGAAGATGTGTTGTAGGTGATCTCATGTAGCTGCCTGTCACTAACGCATACGTTGCATCGATGCTTGGCGTAAGCAGAGTTACGGCTCTTCCTGTCATAGCACAACAAGCAGTCACTGTGACACTCTTTTGACGCCCACACCCCCTCACCTGAGACGTGACGACGGCACCGCCTTTGCATCGTTGCTCACGTTAACCAGCTTGGCAGCAGCCGGGCCGCCCTCAGCTGCCGCCTGCGGGTCCTCGTTGAAGGGCAGCCCCCGCTGGCCGTCGTCACGCATCAAGCCGCCACTGCCGGCCCGTAGCCGGCGGGCAGCAACTGCACGATCACAGCCGGCCGGCAAGAGCAGCAGCGCAACACACCGGCCCGAATAGGTGTAAGCGCAATGCGTCTGCCCACATGTGCAGCAGCACTTTCTAGGAGCACTTGAATCACTTTAAGCTGTCGTTGTCAGCTGTGATAGCCGTCGTCGCACCTCTCCTGGTGAAACTGCACAAGGGGTGTTACACGCACTTGAAGCAATGACAGCCCCATCCAGCTCACAGCACCCCTCAAGGACTGCAGCGACACTGCGCCAGGCTGGGCCTTTGCCGCATGCTCTGCCACAGCAACGTGCAGCGACGGGCAAGCACGAAACACCCAGTAACAGCACACCCGCGACTGCTCACGTGCAGAGCTGCCGTACACGACAGACGCGTCCACGAAGCCCGTCACGCTGTTGATCTGCTGCCGGGCGCCGGCTGAGTCCACCACAAACTGGCTGCGCCTGAAGCGCAGGCTGCTGCGCGTGCCGTAGGGGCTGACGTTGCCCGACTCGGTGAAGTTTGACATCCAGGGGTCGCCCGGCGACACGGCAATGGGCTGGCTCGAGTTGTCTGCGGCGGTTCAACAGGTTGCGCTTTTGGGGAGATGGATTGATGGTCAAAGGCGGCAGCAGCAGGTACGGGTGCAAGGAGTGGTGCCTGCCGCGTGCACGCACTCGCTGCAACTCTGTTGCGCTCAGTGCAGGTCTAGTGCACGGCATGATGCTGCGTGGCGCGTGCAATGCACAGCATGCAGATGCGCGGGCACACAGCATATAAGCATGCAGGAATGCCGCCGCTTCAGTATCTTTTGATGTGTGCACAACCTGGGAACCCTCGCCAGGCAGCTGAACTGCTCACCAGTGGTGGCGTTGCTGTCGGGCGCCTTGGAAATATCTGTGGTGGCATACTGCCCCACCACAGACATCAAGTTGGTGGCACGGCTCTTGTCCCTCTCTTTGAGGTATGGGCTGTTTATGACAGCCACACTGATGGCACGAGCAGACGGACGGTCCACGCCCTGCGCAGCATCCCACACACGGGAGCCGCAGCAGCACGACCAGCAGCAGCAGCACCACACCCCAAGGCGCACGCAACTTGGCACAACACCCAAGCAAAAGTTGGTAGGATGCGGCAGGCAGTACACTGTACTGCTGAGCTGCTCCTTGCCAATGCGGCTACCTGCAGCTGCTGTGCGCTGGGCATGCCTGGCAGGTGGTGCCCCACTGAGTGACGAGTCCTGCACGGGCTGGCAGCCGTTGCGACCCTGAGCGGCTTTGGATGCACGCGCTTACTGTGCTCGGCGGTCACTGCCGCTTGTATCACAACCTGAGCGCCTGCTCGCTGAATGCAACACACCAAGCAGGAACTCTGCTGCGCCCTGCTTTGTTTCCCTGCTACGTTACAGTGCTGCGCTTAACAACAACAATCAAGCTGCTACACATGCTGTTGCTGTGCGTGGTGGTGCATGGAACAGGGAGGCAGGACGCCTTGCGAGACTGTGTAGATGCGCAGCACCCACCGCCATGAGCTGTCCAGACGGCATGGGGTAGCCAGTTTCGTTGATCGGGTAGCGCAGCAGCGGCGCGCCGGCAGCACTGCATGCACGCAACAGCAGCGGGCAGTTCGCTGTTGATACAGCTTGCTGACGTGGCTGCTGCTGTGCCTGCTGCCCATCAGTATGCATAAACATCCAAACTGTGCACTGTACTGTAAGCCAGGGCACCACAACAACATTCATGGAACTGTGAATTGGCAAATGGGGCTTCTACCTTGCCTGCAGACTCGAAGGTGGCGATCTGTGCCAGCCACTAGCATGGCACGGCATGCCTGCCAAGTCGTGGCCCAAACAGAAAGCGCTATGCTGGTGAACTGCAGCTGGCATATGCTGGTGAGTTCACAGCACCATGAAGAAGCATATATGCTGCTACATAGCGGCAGCTGAAGAAATGGAGCAGGGCCTGGCCAACAGATGCAGGGTGCTGCATGCTGCAGCATGTTGTGAGCATCGGTGTTGACTGAATGAGTGACCCACAGGCAGCAGGTGTGTGCAGGGCATTTGATGCCAGCTACTGCTGTTGAGACTGCGGCTTCTATCGCTTGTGACTTGCAGAGGCTGCATGTCCATGCCCCATGCTTACTTCCATGTGGGGTTTGCAGCATGGTTGCCTTTGCCATCAAAAGGCGCATATCTCGGCCTCTCTTGGGACTCTTGTGCTGCTGCTGGCAGCGCAGCGTGCAGCAGCAGCAGCAGCAGCAACGCCAGCATGGCACCCGTAAAGTTCCTACTCGCCGTGCAGGTGCACATCGTGCGCTGCGAGCGACTTAGACGGCGGGCAAGTGCTCATGTGCAGCTGGAGCTTGACACGAAGGCCTCTGATAGTTCACTGTGTGATGCTTCAAGCAAGATACGACAGTACTAGTACAATCAAGTTACACTTTTTTATCCAGCTGCGGAGAAGCCGTGACCCCGAACTCTGCAAGTCGGCCTTTGGCCTTCCACCGCCGTGCAGTTCCAAGGTTGTCACATGGAAGTCGACCGTTTTATCTCGACCAGCCAGTCTGGTGCTTCAAACTCGCTCTTTTACGCTGGAAAAAGCTGGCTGCGGACTTGCGGTTGCTGCACTTGCTCAAGAGGCGCACGTACTCTTGGCAATCAGGGCCAGGCAAGCTTGACGCTAGAGGCTCCTCGTCAGCAAGTTTGAGTCCTTCGCAAAACGTACCACAAATGTTCTCCTTCAGTGTCGTCGCTTTAAAGCAGCATGTAGCAGCAGACACGGTACACTCACAGCTTCGTTTTTAAGTCCTGCGCATGCTGGGCCAAATACCACGATGGCTGCTGCTTCGGGCGATCGATCAAGCTTACCCCCGCCCGATCTGCTGTGCCCTATCACGAAGAAGCTCTTGAAGGATCCCGTGATCCTGCTGGAGTCTGGGCATACATATGATAGCAAGGCCATAGTGAGAACCCTGCAACAGCTGCACAGTGCACCCTTTGCTTCTTGCAACTGCCACTGCTGTCCCTGCATTAGATAGTCAACATAACAGCTGTGATCAAACAGTACCAAACGGTGCATGGTTCGAATGTGTGCCTTTTGTGCATGTGCAGCAAGGATGGCTCAACCTGACCGGACCAAAAAGGGACCCGCTCACAGGTGGGCTGCATTGCTGCTGCAAGCGATCACCTGATCATGTTCTGCTTGTACACATTGTTCAATTTCATCAGCAGTTGAATCACTCCTTACAGGAACAGCAGTGCTGCTGCATTTTGTGTTTTCAGCTGCTGTACCCTGCATCGTTGTGCAGCGGGTGGGCTGGCATGGCCCTTCTGCCAGCAAGCCACAGGGCGCATGCATGTGCCCACCAAAGAGCTTGTGACATCTGCTGTGACAGCTTGTGCCTGCAAAGTGCTGTAGGGCCACACCCCGCGGGTGGCTCGGCTTGCAAGGCACACGGGCATGTGCACTGGCTGGCCACTGCAGTGCTGTCTTGCTGCTGCAAATGCTGCTGCTCGTGCTGCGTGCAGGGCAAGAGCTCAACAGCACGGTGCTGGTGCCCAACGTTGTCATCAAGAAAATGGTTGACACCTGGATGGCCCAACACCCTGAACCCACGAGCCCTCCCGCAGCAGCAGCAGCAGCAGCAGCAGCAACAGCAGCAGTAGCAGCAGGGCCACAGCCACCCCAAGTGCATTGGATAGAGCAGCAACAGCAGCAGCAGCAGGCAGCAGGAGCGGGGCCACTTTCGGCGCCTTACAGCCTTGGCGCAAGCAGCAGTGCCCCTCCTGGTGCCTCCTGTGCCAAGCTGCAGCTCGGGCTGCCAGCACTGTCGGCAGAGGAGGCGGCAGCAACGCCTGCAAACCCTACCAAACCCCCAGCAGCAGGATACGCAGCAGCAGCAGCAGCAGCAGCAGCAGCAGCAGCAGCAGCAGCCACACCAACGGCTGCCAGCTGCAGTGGCCCTTCCCAGCTTGCTGCTGCTGCTGCTGCCGCTGCCGCTGCAATTGAGGAGCGCGGCCCTGCTAGTGACAGTGATGCAGAGAGCACAGTCAGCAGCACTCTGGACCTACCCCTGCCAGATTTTGGCTACACATCTGCAGATGAGCCACGCCCGCTGCCGGTGCTGCGGCGCTCCCCAGCGTCCATCGCTGCCTCAGATGTCACAGTGCAGTCGTCCTGGAGGATCCCTGCTGCTGCAAAGCCGGTGAGCAGTGCAACTGCAGGCCGAGCAGCCGCCGCCGCCGCAGCTGTTGCAGCAGCAGAGCCGCATTCAAGTAGTGCAGATGCAAGCTTTGGTGGCTTGCTGCACACCACACAGCAGCCAAACAGAGCAGCAGCAGGTGCAGCTGCACATGCAAGCAGCACAGCAGCACCAGGAGCAGCACCTGCCTCTGCACGCTGTGCTAGTCCCCCGCCAGACCACCTGGCACAGGTATCCTTCCAGCAGCAGCAGCAGCAGCAGCAGCAGCAGCAGCGGCGGCAGCAGCAGCAGCAGTGGCAGCAGCAGCGGCAGCAGCAGCTGACCCGCCGGCAGGAGGCAGCAGAGCCGGTTGATGTGGTGCAAACACACTCTGAAGCGCTGCGCGTGCTGTCGGCAGCAGCTGCCAAGGCAATGAAGGCAGCTGCAGGTCCCGACCAGGGCTCGCAATGCTCTGCAGGTTCTGACACGCCACCCTTCGTCCCTGACCCCAGCCAGCAGCAGCAGCAGCAGCAGCAGCAGCAGGGCCAGCAACACAAGGGGCCTGCAGCCCCGGTTGGCCGCACCACAGCAGCAGCAACAGCAGCACTCAGCAGGCGGTCACTCTCACCCCTTGGCCGTCTGTCGCTGTCTCAACGTGGTTCAGCAACCACACCAGCCTCATCCCGCACATCAGCCCTGCAGACGCAAGGCAGCAGCCTGGGGTCCATCTTCCAAGCAGTACATGCCAGCGCAGAGCGCATGGAGGCTCGGCAGCAGTCCCCGCAGCAGCGGCGGCTCGCAGCAGTAGCAAAGGCGCAGCAGCTGGGGCAGGAGCTTCTGCGGCAGGGGCAACTGCGGCAGCAGGCAGAGCTCGCTGCACAAGCAGATGCCACGGCTGAGGCCACCACGCAGCAGCTGCTGGCATCCGCTGCAGCGGCGGCGTCTGCTGCTGCTCAGGCTGCAGGTGTCGGGCGAGCGCGCCGCACTGCTGCTGCTGGCGACGCTGTGTGTGTCAGGGACCAAGGCGAGAGGGTGGCTGCAGAGAGCACTGTCAGGGTGACGGCAGCAGCAGCCAAGCAGGCAGACATGTTGCAGGGTGCTGCCGCTCACAGCATTGCAGGTGCGGCTGCAGCCAGAACGGCTGCAACAGGAGCAGCAGCTGGGGGGGCCGCGCAGGCTCGCGTCGCTCCCAGCAGCGCAGGTGCCGCTTCTCCCTGCAGTACACCAGGCAGCATCTGCTCGGCTGAAGATGCGCATGAAGGCAGTGCAGCATCATCGGAGCAGGAGTATGCTGCTGCTGGTTCCGGCCCCGATCAGCTGCAACAGCCTTGGCAGCAGCAGCAGCAGCAGCAGCAGCAGCAGCAGCAGGGGTGGGGAGCGCACCCAGTGCAGGACCCTCAAACAGGGTTGCAGCAGCAGCACCAGCAGCAACACAGCGATGGTGGAGCCTTGCAGTCACCTGGCCTGCAGCAGCAGCAGCAGCAGCAGGGAGCCCGGCCACCCAGTGTCGTCGGCAGCGTCGACCACGCACTGGTGCCAGCAGCTGCGTTCCCAGCCAGGGCCCAGGAGGAGCAGCAGCAGCAGCAGCAACCGCAGCACAGAGCTTGGCCGCTGCCGCATGGTGCGGTCAACAGCGTTGACCACACATCTGCGTTCTACGCACACGGCCTCGCCCTGCAAGGCCTGGAGTCCGCTGCCTGCCCGACAGCGTCGAGTGCCGAGCCGGCCAGTGGGTCCTACACTGCCAGCTCACTTGCCGCTACGCAGGCCAGTGTCAGCCCGGGCCTGGACGCGCACAGCCTGGTGCCGCCACCGCAGCAGCAGCAGTGGGAGCATGCTGCAGTGGCGGTTGGTGCTGCAGCGGAAGGCGCAAGCCCGCTCAGCAGCAGCGTGATGGCACCTGGCTGCGGTGGCGGCCGAGCCGACACGGCCGGGGCCGGAGGCCCTGATGCGGCAGACATGCACGCAACAGCCGCAGCAGCTGCAGCTGCCGCAGCAGTGTCGCCCGGGTCCAGGGCTGCAGCGCTGAGGGCAGCTGCGTGCCGCGTTCAGCTGGAAGGCATTGGCGACGTTGGCGAAGAGGAGGCCGCTTTCATCCTGCACAACCTGCAGCAGCAGCAGCAGCAGCAGCAGCGCGCGGTGATGCACCAAGGGGACTACCGTTACAGCAATGCAAGCAGGCTTGGCGCAGAAATGCTGCAGCAGCCACCTGCTGGCTGGCCAGTCGAAAGCTGGCAATTGCAAGTTTCGTGGCCTGGCAGTGCTGCTGCTGGTGCTGCTGCTGCCGACTACAGCGGCCACGGTCATGGGCGCATGTTTGACCAAGCAGCAAGTGGTGAGGCAGCAGCAGCAGCAGCAGCAGCTGATGAGGAGTGTGCGGGGCTGACCAACGATCAAGTGTCTCGCATCGCTGAGTACACTGAGCAGCAGCGTGACCTGGTCATGCACATGCACCAGCAGTGGCAGCGGCAGCAGCAGGAGCAGCAGCTAGCACGGCAGCAGCAACAGCAGCTGGCATGGCAGCAGCAGCAGCAGCTGGCATGGCAGCAGCAGCAGCAGCGGCAGCAGCAGCTGCTGTTAGCACGGCAGCAGCAAGAGCAACTGGCATGGCAGCAGCAGCAGCAACAGCAGCAGCACTTTGCACAGCAACAGCAGGAGCCGCAGCTGCTGCATGACATGCCTAGCATTGACCAGGCGGCAGCGTATGCCGGCAGCACACACAGCAGTCACAGCAGCACCTGGACAACAGATCGCAGCCGGCAGCAGCAGCAGCAGCAGCAGCAGCAGACGTGGCCAGGTAACCGCCCTAGCTATGATGGAACAGCATCCAGTGCACAGTCGGCTGCTGGTGGTGGCCCCTGGCCTGTGGGGACATCTGGCAGCGCAACAAGTGCTGTGACAAGGTTTGACGTCTGGCAGCAAGACCAGCAGCGGTTGGCGGGAGCACACGCAGCTGCTGCTGCTGGTGGTCGTGGCGACACCGACTGGCATTCTCAAGGAGTTGCAAGCAGCGTTGATGACAGGCCTGCAGCACGGCAGCAGCAGCAGCAGCAACTGCAGGGTCGGTACGCACTGCGCGGCAGCTGTGACAGTGCAGTGTCGAGTGCGCGGCAGTCAAGCGCATCGCCTGGTGCTGCTGTCACCCCACCAACCGCCCATCCTGCAAGCTGGCAGCAGCAGCAGCAGCAGCAGCATGTAGGTTATGGAGGCGGATTGCCACACGCCGGTCAACCCTTTGATCGCGGCAGGGCACCACGGCTCAGCAGCGGCAGCCGCTCGTCGCTGCTGTCGCAGCCGCCTTCCCGTCAAGCCGCTGGCCAGCTGCAGCGTCATGCTGCTGAGCACGGCCAGCACAGCTGCCACAGCTCCTAGCTGGAGCGGCAGCAGCAGCACCAGGAGTGCTGCCACGCGCATGGCCTGCTGGTCCCCCGCTGCCAGGTGCAGGGCATGCGCAGCAGTACAGCGTTGAACGCAGCCAGCACAGCTGCCACAGCTCGCTAGCTGGATCAGCAGCAGCAGTGCCGCAACACACATGGCCTGCTGGTGCCCCGCAGCACAGCGCTGGCAGTGCACAGCGGCAGCACAATGAGCAGGTCATGTCAGCTCAGCAGCACGGTACTGGCAGTCCGGTACGCAGTCACAGCATGACAGATGAACCGATGACCGAGGCGGCCCCCACTGCCGGCCTCCGTGCCGACCCTCTTGCGGCGGGCAGCTCCAGTGTGTATTACGGCAGCAATGCGGGCAGCTCAAACATCTACGCTGCTGCTGCCGCCCCTGCAGACCTGCTGCACTACCACCAGGGGTTAGACTATCGTCATCATCAGCAGCAGCAGCAGCAACAGCAGCCCCTCGTACAGCAGCAGTTTGACCAGAACGCCGGGACGAGCAGTCAGGGCCTGTTGCCAACACCATCACCAGCAGCAGCAGCAGCAGCAGCAGCAGCAGCAGCGGGGTTGTTGGGGCCTGCTGCGCGTCCAGCTGCTCCCACAGCGAGGCGGGCGGGGAGGGTGCTGGCGGATCCGGCGCACAACGCTCAGGGCAGCGGTGGCGCCGGCAGCAGCAGGCAGGGCAGCAGCAGGAGGAGTGGCGGGGCGCTGAGGCGCATGCTGGGGGCCATGAAGTACATGGTCGCGTACGACCCCAACAAATGCTGAGGGTGCTGCTGTGTGACAGGCGTGCACGCCACGGCGAGTTGTGCAGTTGCGGTAGCTTGCAGCTGGCAGCCGTCGGCAGCCTCCATGCATGCGAGGCAGCTGCACCATTCCAGGCACTGGTTGCCAGAGGGGAGCATCATGCGACGTGTTCAGCTTCAACCCTACAAGCCAGTGTGTGCGTGTGTCGCTGCTTGCTGGTTGATGGCTGCGGCCGGTGTTCGGTAGGGCTGCAGCCTGTCAGGCTTTGTGCACCTGGCACGTGTCAAGTTCACAGTGCATTACTGTAAATTATATTGATACTGATGAATATTGATGACTCACAGTGCATGAATGCTGTATTGATCAATGTTGATGAGTAGTCAGCGCTCAGCGCTCAACACTGCACGGAGTATTGCGGGTGTGCTTGGCAGCAATATGCAGGGTGCTTACATGCTGGATGACGCGGGGCAGTCTCAGCTCATCTGCCTGTCAGGGCCACATCATTGTCAGTTCTATGCTGGTGGCAGGTGGCACCGCTGTGGCAGAGCCTTGTTTTGAAAGAGTTGGAATATTCACTGCATGGTTGCAGGCGACCTTGATAAGAGTGACCAGAGGGGGTGCTTTGAGTTGTCAAACCCACCACCATAAGCAGCAACCGCCACCACCGTGTAATGGTGGTCTTGTATCAGCAGCATGTGGCGCATGCCTCGCCTGTCGTTTTTTTGCATAGATTCCAGAGTTGCTGGTGTTGCAATTGCATCAGCCTTGTTTGGCTCCTTAGTGGGTGGGCCTGTGGCCCTGCTTTGGTATTTGGTATTTGGTATTTGGTATTGGCACTTGCATCATCAGCGCCACATGCCAGTGAGTCAGTCGTTGATTGAGCAGCTGGTGCCCAGGCTGCAAAGCTGACCATTCACAGACATCTGCATCATCATCATCATATTACCCATTCAGACATCTGCATGTTATTGCTGCGTCGTTGCACAGGTTGCAAAATCAACCGTTTACAGTGACCTGCATGCTGTTGCTGCGTCGCTTCACAGGTTGCACTGCATGCAAAGCACAGGAGCGCCACGGCCCACCACCCACGCGCATGTGCATTCAGACGGGCACGTATTTTGTGTGAGTGACATTGCGCTGTAAACATCTGCCAGCGCATGTGCGAGCACAGCGATGTGCTCCTGGCACGTGACCCGCGGTTCCTCCAGTGTGTGCCAGCCTGGCACTGGCACTGCCAGGTGGCATAACCCCAGGGTGACAATGACACATGTGCCACGTCCTTTCACATGTCATGACGCGGTTTCAAGAGGTTGCTCAATTTCAGTCTTTTGCAGCAACGCTGCAGGTGCAGTAAGCATATTTTACACTTTGCGCTGGCGCTGGCAACACAACTGTCCCAGGAGGTTGCTGCTGCAGTCTGCTTTAAGCACTGAACCGTCCTGCTGCACAGCGCTGCTGCTGCCCAAACCATTAACCGGAAGTGGAGCCAGTCTGCAACAGAGTCCTGCGATAACGATCCAGCTGACTGACTCCTGTCATAAAATCGACATAGCTCTGTCGGGGGCAGCAGGCTGACACAGCGATTGATCGGGCCAGGCGCTCTTGTCCTGGGCAGGGCTTCGCCTTGTGCTAGATACACTTTGCAGTAAGAGCAGCATGGCAGACTTAGACGAGGAGTTCGCACGATTCGCTGCCGAGCTCAAGAGCGTGGAGCAGGCGGTCGCAGCGGACACAGCAGCAGCAGATGATGCAGCAGCAGCACCACCCCCTCTTGCTCCTCCGCCAATTCTACCCCCACCTGTAGCACAGGTAAGATGCACGCATCAATTAATGACATCAATCAAAGGCTGGTTGCTAATGATCGGGGTGGTCGTAACAGTGAGCAGCACAGCTCTGCAACACTACCTTGGCCACGCCGCCCTCAACGCTAACTGGGCCCCCACTTACCGCCTACATCCTGCTACAGGCGCAGAGCCAACAGCAGTCAACAGCAGCTCCTCCGCCTCTGCGGCCGCCCCCAGCAGCAGCAGCAGCGCCACCGCCGCTAATACCCCCTCCGATGCTGCCGCCACCCCCTGTGCTGCCGCGCACCAGCAGCGCTTGACCGTGGTGGCTATGGTGGGCCCCCACCTGCAGCAGCAGGAGGCATGGGCGGCTATCAGCAGCAGCAGCAACAGCAGCCGTACATGGGCCAGCAGCAACATGGGGGACCGCCAGGTGAGACCACCGCAGCGCTGCTGCTGCTGCTCTGTGTTTTGTTGCAGCATGTGCGCACATGCTTGCTTGCCTGCCGCAGGTGTCGCACGAGACTGCTGTCGAGTCTGTCTGCTGTTTGGCAGGCAGGCGTCCGGAACGTGGCCCACATGCTTGCTTGCTTGCTGCAAGTAGTCGAGTGCAGGCGCACCTATTTGCAGTCCTGCAGGCAGGCGGATATCATTAGTAAGCAGCTGTGTCGCAACAGCACATGCAAAGCTGTCCGTCCTTTGTGCCGGCGTCTGCTGCAGGGTACGGCATGCAGCCCAGCGCAGCGTTCGGCGGCCCGCCGGGCGGCTACCAGCAGCAAGGCGGCTGGACAGGGCCGGACCACCCGGGGATGCCAATGCACGGCGGCATGGGGGGCATGCCGGGGATGGGCCAGGGCGGCGGTCTGGGCGGCATGGACGGGCGCTTGCCGCCTCCCCCCTGCAGCAGCAGCAGCAGCAGGCGGCAGCGGCAGGCAGCGCGCCCGCGGATGCGGAAACGCTGCGCAAGCTGAAGGAGGAGCTGGTGCAGCAGAAGCAGGCGGACGGCAAGGGCGGGAAGGCCGGCGGCGGCGGCGCAGGCGCGAGCAAAAAGGTGACGGGCACGGGGCTCAGCTGGCCTGCTGCAACAGCAGGCTGGACGACCCGGTTGTCTGCAGACCCTGCATGTGTTGAGGCTCTCGAGGTGGTTGGCTTTGGCTTGCGTTGCAGAGCTGTCAGCCTGATCGCTGGGCATGCTCTGTGCTGTGCGGCACACCATGCACTGGCCGTCGGGGCTGCTTATGGCAGCAGTTCTGCTGTCATTGCGGACGCCTCCCATGCTTGACCTCCTAATCGCTGCTGCTGCTGCTGCTGCTGCTGCTGCTGCTGCAGGCGCTTCTGCGTGAGGCTGCTGGCCTGCGCTGGGTCGACCCTACCTTGTCTGAGTGGCCCGAGAACGACTTCCGCATCTTTGTGGGCGACCTGGGCAATGAGGTCAACGATGACGCGCTGGGCAAGGCGTTCCAGCGGTACCCCTCGTTCGCCAAGGCCAAGGTGTGTGTTGAGCTGCTTTGTGCGTGCCAGTCAGGTCTGTGTCAGGTTGTGGATGCGCTGTCAGCTGTAGCTGCTGTGCCAAGGAGCATCAGCTGATGCATGTATTTTTGTGTGCTGCAGCCTGCCTGCCTGCCTGTTTGTCAAGGTGTTCTCCCATCCTCCGGCCTGCCTGTGTTGTGTATGTGCCGGCAGCCATATGCACCAACTGCCGTGAGATGCCAACAGCATATGTCTGTGCTGACCGCCGCCGCTGCCGCCGCCACTGCTGCTGCTGTACTTCTGCTGCCGTTGTTGCTGCAATGTTGCACAACGCCCTGCCCCGCAGATCATCCGCGACAAGCGCACCAACAAAAGCAAGGGCTACGGCATCGTGTCGCTGCTGGACGGCAACGACTTTGCAAAGGCGCTGAAGGAGATGAACGGCAAGTACATCGGCAACAGGCCCTGTAAGCTGAGCCGCAGCACGTGGCAGGAGCGCGCCATCAAGGGCGGCGGCGGCGGGGCTGGCGGCAAGCGCAAGGAAGGCCCCGGTGGGGGCGCGCAGCGCGGCGGCGGGGTAGCCAAGGCGCAGCGGACGGGGCCGCATGGTCCCAAGGCGAAATACCACGTGCCGATCCTGCGGCAGTAGCTCGGACAGCAGGCTGCTGCAGCTGCAGCAGGCTGGTTGCTGCTGCTGCTGTGCAGCGGCTGCGTGTGCCCAAGGGCCGCTCAGGCTGCCGTTGGGTGTGTTGCCGTCTGCTGGCGGTGCTGTGCAGTGCTGCTTTCTGATGGCAACCCACCATGAACCATGAATGTCTCGAGGTCGTTGTGAGCGCTAGGCAACTTGCTGTGGTGTATATCATGTGGCCCCACTGCAGGTGCCCAGGGTGGGGGATGGGAAATTGCCGGATCCCTCGATTGTTTGGTTTGGGTCTGTTGCTTGGCTGTACTCGATCAGAGAGCAAGCACGACGCCCTAACCACCATGAACCGTGAGGCCTCAGACTGCATGTCCAAGGGTGAGCTGGACGAGCACTGAAAGTGCTGATTTGACATGCCTACCAACTGCCCGGGCAATCGTTGAAACGAACCACCGTTTCGACCCAGGGTACTTTGCTACACACGGTCATCAAGACCGGGACGGTCCAGCACGCATCTGCACGACATAGCGTAACGATCACATTAGTGCGCACGTCAGCACGCCATCAGCAGACCCCAGCAGCACCACACAGCCAGCAGCAGCAGGTTCACCCTGCTGGCAGCTGCTGCCCACCTCCACTAGTTCCACTGCTGCCAACATTCCTGCATGGTGGCTGCTGCTGCTGCCGCGTGCTTCTTGGCCTGCTGCTTGAGAGCACATCAACCCCCGACCGCTCAGCACATCCCAGACCTTGACATAGCCTGCAGGGCCGACAGCAGCAGCAAGTGTGCCTGCAAGCGCTGCTGCAGACACACCACCAGGTGGCAGCTTCTGCTGCTGCTGCCGCTGTGCACAGTGAAGCAGGTTACCTCTACCAGCTGCAGGCGCTGCTTCTGCTGCTTGTGCAAGAAGAGGGGCTCCCGGCATCAACAGCCCTGGCTGCTGCAGAAGCACTGGTCTCAACTCCGTGTGTTGCTGCTGCCACTGCTGCTGCTGCTGCTGCTGCTGCTGCTGGCCACCTGTTGCCACTGCTGCTCCACCCAACTGGCCAGATCTTGCACTGCTAGAAAACCTGCTGGCTGCCTTTGCCAACGCAGCCGGCGGCGTTGCCGTGCTGCCCCGGGACGCAACCAGCGCCAGCAACAGCAGCGGCTGCTGCAGCTGCTGCTTGCCCAAGACGCCGCCTCTGCCGGTGCTGGCTGGGCCTGCTGCTGCTGCTGCTGCTGCTGCTGCCAGCATTGGGGCAACAGGTGGCTGCACAGGCATGAGTCCTGCTAAGGAGAGGTCTGGCGAATGCACTGCCATGATCTGCTGCTGCAGCTGCACATCCCACACTGCAATCGAGCCCTGACTGCAGCAGCCAACCAGCAGCACACGCAGGCGGGGGTCCTGCAGCAAGCTGCCGCTGCTGCCGCCCTGCTTCTGCTTGCTGGCACCAGGGGAGCAACCTGAGCATCAGCAAAACAGCCACACACACAAGCAGTAGTCAGCAAGACAATCGGGACAAGGTGAAGACACACAAGCTCACAGCCAATCAATTGTTGTTAATGATATCATGTGGCCCACATAACAGTGTTACTCCGATAGTACATTGTCACCATCACCTCTCATTGCAATGCATCCGCACCCTGCACGACCCTCCGCACCTGGCTACACAGCAGAACAGCGCAAGTTGATGCTGGGGAGCCACAAAGGGTTCACTAGACCAGGGCACTCAGCTTCACTAGCATCATGATGGCAGTGCAGCATGGACCTGGCAGGGCGCTGTCCTCACCTGGCTGCAGCACGAAGCAGAGCTGGCTGATGCTGGGGAACAGGAAGCTGTGGTAGCTGGCTGATGGCAGCAGCAACCACCATCAGCGTCGACAACCTGCTGCTGCTGGTGATGACGACTCCGCAGTGGCCACACGCATGCAAAGCCAGCAGCACCTGCAGCTGCCAAGCAGTGGGCCTCCTCCGACACTGCCAGGCAGCTCACGGCATGGCTGGTGTGCACGCGCTGCACCAGCACCGTGCTCTGCTGCTGCTGCTGCTGCTGTGGCCGGTTGGACTTGTGATGCTGCTGACCAGGCCTGCTGGGCTGGCCAGACTCTGCTGCTGCTGCTGCTGCTGCTGCTGCTGGGACAAGCCTGTATATGCTCACACCATGCTTCATTCCCGTGTCAGCAGCAGCCCCAGCTGCCCCTCCAGCCGCCGCCGCCGCTGCTGCTGCAGCGAGTCCCTTCCTCTTGCCTGTGCTGACGCTGTGCGACAGGGACCTCAGGCTGCGGCCGCCAGCTGCTGCTGCAGGTGCGGTGCCTGGCGTGCTTTCGCGCCCAGTGGACGAGGGTAAGCCGGGGGTCACGCTGGCCCCAGCTGCTGCAGCTGCTGCTGGTGATGCACTGCGAGCCCTGTTGGTTATAGCTGCAGCTGCAGCAACTCCCGTGCCTGCTGGGTTGGGTTGTACACTGCTGTCACTAATGCCCTGAACCTCTAGGGGTAATGCTACTGCCAACAACATGCCCTGCTGCGGCAGCTGCTGCTGCTGCTGCTGCTGCTGCTGCTGCGGCTGCAAGTCCGCCTCCTGAAGCTGCTGCACTGCTGCCCTGAGTTGACTCGCCCACTGCTTGCTGGGCAGCAGCCTCATCATAGCAGCCAAGTCAGGTGCTGCTGCTGCTGCTGCTGGAGCAGGGCCTGGAGCGATCAAGGCTGCCAGACCCTCCACTGCAACGCTCACCTCGGCACCATTACCCTCGTGGCCGTGCTGCTGCTGTTTTCGAAGCCAAGCGGGCGCTGCTTTGCGCTTGACGCTCAGTTGCAGCAGCTCGTAGCTGCTGCTGGCTGCTCCTGTGTTGCATTGCCACAACACACTGTCCTTGACAAGATGACATACTGACAATCGGCTGCCCCACATGCAGAGAGCGCACCCGCTGCTGCTGTCCGTGCCGACCCAACCAAATCACATTGCCGGCGTCTGCTTGCTTCTGCTGCTGCAGCGCGTTTGCAGCGCCAGCAGCAGTCGTGCACGAGTCATTGTCGACGTCCCCTGCAAACAGCTGCTTTGACAGCTGCTGCAGCTGCAGCTGCTGCTGCTGCTGCTGCTCTGACGAACCATCTGCACAGGCAGAGTCGGGCACAGCTGGCGACTCAGCCACCACTGAGGCCAGCTGCACTTGGGTGTGCGGCGTGGCTGCCTGCGGCTGTGCAGTGTTCTTGCTGTCAGCCAGGGGTGTTGCTGCCACCACCTCTGCCTCCTCACCCACTACTGTAGAGGTATCTACACGCTGCTGCTGCTGTTGCAGCACGCGGGTGTGTTGCAGGGGCGAGCCTGCAGTGAGAAGTTGCTGAGTCACAGCTGCCGCTCCTGCTCCTGCTGCTGTCACGGCATCACCTGCCACTGCTGCTGGCGCTGGGTTGCTGGTTCGCTGGGAAACCTGGAAGGTGTGGGGCCAACAACATCATCCTCAAGTGCCAGTTGCCGTTCTCGCTGCTGCTGCCACTGCTGCTGCTGCGGTGACGCCCAGTGCTGCTGCGACTCGCAGCGCTGCTGCTGTTCCCAGCTATCTCCTGCGGGACAGCTCGCCTGGCAGAAAGCAGGTGCATGCGTGGCTGTGCGTGGGCTGAGCAGCTGCTGTCCTGCAGGCGCTGGCCGCAGCCATGTGGTGGGCCTGCTGCGGTTTCCTGCAAGTGCCAGGTCAGCACCAGCAGCGTGGTTCAGTTGGCCCCCTGAGCCCCCGCTGGCAGCGTTTCTGCAAGTGCCAGGCCTGCAGCAGCAGCAGCAGCAGCAGTGCCAGCTCCAGCAAGGCGCATTGCTGTTGCCAACAGGCTGCCTGCTGCTGGTGCCTGGGACTGTGCATCCAACAAGGTGTGACCATGCGCCAGCTGCTGCCACTGTTGCTGCTCTTGGTGCTGCAGGATTTGCTGCTGGGGCTGCTGAGGGCCGTGGCGCCTCTTGCGACCCTGCTGCTGGCTGCTGCTGCTGCTGGCCTGCCTGCCGCTGCCCTGCCTGCTGCCTGCTGTGCACGTCAAGCCCTTGCTTGCTGTGGGCGGGTGCTGTGGGGCTGAGCAGCAGAGCAGAACCGCGAGATGGCTGTACAGGCTGCTCTGAATGGTCAGCTGCTGAGCTTGCTGCTGGTTGTGCTTCGGCCTACCTGCTGCTGCTGCTGCTGCTGGAGGTACAGATGTCCCTGCAGGGCCTAGTAAGCGCGACAGCATTGCCCTGTCACCTGCCGGCTTGCAAGGCTGCTGCTGCTGCTGCTGATCTTGCTGCTGGTGTTGCTCATGTGGGTCTTCCTGCTGCTGCTGGTGGGGTTGCTGCCACTGCTGCAGGTGCTGCTTGGGTGGCTGCTCATCATGACTGGGCTGCAGGCGGATGTGCACAGAAGGCAGCTGCTCAACCTCCTCCACATCTTGCTGGAGCTGCTGTGTCTGCTGCTGCTGCTGCTGCTGCTGCCGCTGCTGTTGGTCATGCTGCACCTGATCAAGCTGGATTTGAGCCTGCAGCTGTTTTGGTTGCTGCTGCTCTGCTCCTGCTGCTGTCCCACTTCCTGCTGGCTACTGCAGGCAGGTGAGCAGAGCACACCGTGCTGTGCCAGGCGTGCTGTGTCCTGCAAGCCGCTGCTGCCTGCTGTGGCAATCCACTTGTAATACATCTGCAGCAACGAAAGAACAGGTCTTGGCATTGGGTACACGTGGGGTGGCGAGTGCACAGGTGCATGATTGCAGCCATTGGCGACATCAGCACACTTTGGATATGAACATGCTGGGGATGGCCTGGTGCTGGTCCACAAGCACAGAACAGCATAGCGAGCTGACCTGGCGTAGGGCAAGCAGAGTTTGCTGCTTGCGAATGATGTCCATGGCGCTGTCTCCAAGCTGTGGAGCAAACTGTTGCAGCATGCTGCTCCCAGCTGCTGCTGCTGCTGCTTGCTCTGCTGGGCCATCCTGCGCCTGCATGTGCGACTTGACAGCTTTCACGCAGGTGATATGATGTCCTATTTATCGCAGGGCATTGTGCATGGTGTGGAACCAACAGGATGAAGGTCAGGAGCAGCGATTTCCGGAGACCTACAATCTTCTGCAGGGCGTAGCACGGTTAATTGAGCATATCTTGATCTGAATTTGCATCCTCTACCTGTTCACGTTCCCAAAATTTCAAATGCTTGAATGTCACTGTTATGAAACCCTTGTCTCTCTCTCTCTCTCTCTCGTCCAGGAGCTTCGCAGTGCGAGCACAGCAAAGTGCGTTGCTGCTGTGTCTGCTTCATGCTGCTGGCTGCAATGTGTGATGCCGATACATGATTGATTTTGAACTGGCCTGCACTTGATCTCCTTTTCTCATGCATGATGTGGTGATGGTTTTCATATTCTGGTTGCTTTGCTTTACTTTGTTGTGGTCATTTTGCAGTCACTCAATTGAGTGTTTGCAAACTGCCTGTCACTGGTTGCTCAGACGTGTGAAGCCCATGTATCTTTTGAAATGTGCACTTGAAAGTGTGCTTAGCTACTCCAGGTTTGGAGGCTGGTCATTACAGCGTGCCTGCTGCTGCACTGATGATCCAACTATGCCAGTGGCGGCCAGCTTGCCCATTGTAGTGGTTCCACAACTGGGGTGCCAGGTCAGCAGCCAGGGTTTGGCCGAGTTAATTTCATGACTGAACCCTCAGACTTGCTGAGACATTGCTTTGCTGCTGCCTTTGTAAAGACGTATTTATGTTTATTGACCTTTGTCTCACTTGCTTGTGCAGTTTGAGTCAGTGAATCGACCTCACAGAAGAACTATGGTCAAAGAACACGTGACGCCCGTCAGAGGCTGCAGGACGGTCGTGGCATGAATGATCTTGGTTCCCAAAAAGAGTGGTTCGACTGCTGCAGCCCGTTTCAATCGCCGTCTACGGTTTATATACATTATCACGATTTGATGTTGATAAAAAGCGGGTGGTACGACGGATCCCCCCTCCCCCCCAGTTGTGGAACCACTACATGGGAGACTGAGGTCCTGGCAGCATTCAGTGTTGGAGCACGAGATGTTAGTGCTGGTGTAGACTTGCGTTCACCACGACCATGCAGAAACACTGGAATGTCAACCTGAGTGCATCGTCACTGCTGCTTCCTGTATCGCAGTGCTACTGAGCAGCTGGATTTGAACGCTCAGGTTCAGGCTGCAGGGCGCAGGTCAGGGTTATGACAGACGCACGTGTGCTGTGCTGTGCTGCTGATGCAAGGGCAGCAAAATGCTGCAAGAATATCCTAACTGTTGTGGCAAGAGTAATCTAATGTTGTGGCAGCGGTGCTGACTGATAACAGCACTAGCTGAGCTGCTGCTGTGTGGTGTGTGGCTGCAAAGTAGCACATCTAGGGACAGCAACTAGCCTGCACCAATGTCGACAGGCAAACGAATCGCGGTGGTTGGAAGCGGAATAACCGGTCTCAGCAGCGCTTGGCTCTTGCATAGGTGGGTGGAATTTGGCAGACTTTCTGATTGACGAGCCTGCTGTAGCTTCATTGCCTCGCCTGCCGAGTTGATCAATAGCATTTAAACATTCAAACGTTGGTGCGTGTTTCGCCATTGTTTGATGCGTCTATAGGAGCGGTGCGAAGGTGACCCTGTTTGAGGCCGAGCCCTCATGCGGTGGTCACACGCTGACCGACAGCACTGGCCGGTGGCCAGTTGATCTGGGGTTCCAGGTAGGCGACATGCACCTAGCGGTGCGGGCGTTCCAGTCTGGAGCCTCTAAGAAGCAGTGGTAACAGCAGCAGTGCGTGATGACCTGACCCTGCCCATGAGTTCACATGGCAGCACAGTAGCGGCATTCCACTGCTGGGGTGATGTTGCAGCAGTTTACTGCACCTTGTGGTCGTGTGTCAGTTCTAGCAAGCCCATCATGCTCTGCGAATGGCGCGTGCGCTGTTACCCTCCTTGGTGACTCACCGCTGTCGCACAGCAGCAGCAGCAGCCGCTAGTTTGCTTGCGCGCATGTTTGCTTGCACACATGTAAACATGTAAGCAAGGTTTTGAGCACAAGCCACGCACCCAAACATCAAAAATGCATAGCAGCAGAAACACAGAACTTGGACGTGCGCAACTAGTGCATGCATGAGCCAGGCGTCTGACAACTCTGACAACTCTGGAGTTGCACGCCAAGCATACACGCACTTGCTTTGCCCGCTCAGCACACTCGCACCTGCATCCCTGCTGTGCTTGCAGCCCCCTGCAACACCCTCCTGCACTGCTGGTTTTCACCAACACCACACCATGAGCCCCATTCTGCTGAAGCACCCTCCGCGCTGCTTGCGGCCAGCTCGCGCTCACCACCGCCCCTGAAACTTGACGTACAACATCACCTGTGACGTGAGTGATGATTACGTGATAGTTTTGGGTGGTTGGCACCTTAAGGAATGACTGGCTCCACATGGAGAGCTCCCTTTCTCACTGCAAGTACACACTGCAACTGCATCGTGGCCTGCTGCAGGTCTACAACCTCACCACCTACCCAAACCTTGTCGGCTTCCTGGATGCGCTGGCCGTCGACACTGAGCCATCCGAGATGTCCTTCGCTCTGTCCATGGACGGGGGCAAGCTGGAGTGGGCCAGCCACGACCTGAGCACCATCTTTGTGCAGAAGCGCAACCTGCTGAGCCCCAGCTTCCTGCGCATGATCTATGACGTCGTCCGCTTTGGGCGGGAGGCGCCGCAGGTGATGCAGCGTCCTCAGCTGGCCTCGCATTGCAGGAATCGGCTTGCAGGACAGCTGATGGTTGGCAGCACAGGCACACCATGATCAGGCCAGACTTGCAGGACTGCAGGACAGTGCGCGGATGTCAGGAGAGCACAAAATCAGCTGGTAGCAGGGTAACAGCATGTTGGGCACCAGCTATGGCCACGCAATAGTCTAGACAGCTCAACAGATACTTGACTCCATGCCAATACCCATATGACACAACATCGCATAGTGTGCTGAGAAAGTCGGAGCTTCTGAGCTTCCAAATGTGCCGGTACTAGCCTGCTGGCTGTGTACTGACCTTGCTTGCTGCTGCTCCCGCCAGGTGCTGGACCCTCTGCAGGCACACGTGTACAAGGGCATGACGCTGGGGCAGTACCTGCAGCAGCAGGGCTACAGCGAGTCATTCAAGGACAGCTATGTGCTGCCCATGTGCGCAGCAGTGTGGAGCGTGCCCAATGCAACAGTGAGCACAGGCTAGCAGCAGCGCTGTCGGGGGCAGCGGGTCCGAAACGGCGCACTGCACGGTGGTGCAGGTGCAGCTTGCAGGAGTTTGCGTGACCATCACATGGGGCCAACACTTCTCTGAGCTTGCAGCAGCGACGCAATGCCATCCCACACAGCACACAACTGGGCAGCATGGTTCATCGCTCACTGACCACGTACAGCTGCTGCGTGTGACATGGACGTGGTTGGTGTGGCCATCCTGCTTTGCCTCTTCCTGCTGCTGTGCGCTGTGCAGGTGCTGGCCTTCCCTGTGCAGATGCTGGTGCGGTTCTGGGTCAACCACCACCTGCTGGACCTGGTACAGCGGCCCTGCTGGCGGGTGGTCAAAGGACGCAGCAAGACCTACGTGGACAAGGTGCTGTCAGGTGAGCAGGTGATGGTGTCCGGTGGTGTCAGGCAGCTGTTGGTACTTGCCTGCAGCACGTCAGTGCAGAGGTACAGGCATGGGTCGGCTGGGAGTGAGGTGCAGCAGATGTACGAAAACAGGGTGTTGCCACCGACAAGGTGCTTTCAGGTGAGCAGGTGTTGTGGACTGCGGTGCCAGCCAGCTGTCGGTACTTGCCTGCAGCACGTAGGTGCAAAGGAACAGGCGTGGGTCGGCTGGGGAGTGGGGTGCAGCAGATGTACGAGGACAGGGTGCTGCTGAACAAGCTGTGTTGAGCTCCGCATTGTTGGGGTGACAATCAGGGTGGGGTGCAGATCCCAACATTTTCATTTTAACGAGCCGTAACCTGTTACAAATCTGCGCATTGACCATGCCTGCAGAGCTGCCGGACGTGCGCACCAGCACGGCCATTTCCTCACTGCAGCGCAACGCCAACGGCAGCGTCACCCTCACCACGGCATCAGGCGCGCAGGAGACCTTTGACGCCGTCGTGCTGGCCACACACAGCGACACCAGCCTGAGCATCCTGGGCCAGGGCGCCAGCAAGGAAGAGCGCGGGGTGCTGGCCGCCATCCCCTACAACAGCAACGACGTCTACCTGCACACCGACAAGGCGCTGATGCCGGTGGACAAGAAGGCCTGGGCCAGCTGGAACTTCCTGGTGAGAACTTGAGCCCTCGACAGCTGCCGTGCTGCCGTGCGTGTGAGCGATCACAAACAGCGTGCTCAGCAGTTTCTCTGGGGTGGCTGCTCAGCTGATGGCGGCGTCGTGGAGTGCACGCTGCTTGCGGCGGTGCGTGTCACATGTGGGCGACAGTCTTGCCTGTAGCCTGCATGTCGGCAGCAATGATGACCAGCAGTATGGATGAACCGGGAGAATAGTGGTGATGTTGTGTTGTTGCTGCTGCTTGCAGGGCAGCACCGGCACCTCTGACGAGGCCGCCGTCACTGTCACCTACTGGCTCAACCGCCTGCAGCACCTGCCAGCAGAGGCGCCAGAGATGTTTGTGACGCTCAACCCACCCAAGCCCCCCGCAGCAGACACCATCATCCGCAAGCTGCAGCTGGCGCACCCTGTGTACAGGTGAGCCTGTCAACATGCAGGAGTGCAGAGGCAGCGACAGCGCACTGGCTCCTTGGGTACATAGCTAGGCGAGCATCACCGCAGCTGGTGGTGCGCAGCTCAGCAGCCAAGCGTGCAACCTGCAGATCGCTGCGAGCATGCGTGGTCACTGGTGGTCGGTACACTGCGACGTTTCAGATGCCGTGCGCTTCATTACCCACCAACATGCACATCCCTGCTCCCTTGCTCGCAGCTACGAGTCGTACGCGGCGCAGGCGCGCCTGCCGTTCATCCAGGGCACCGGCGGCGTCTACTTTGCCGGCGCCTGGGCCTCCTACGGCTTCCACGAGGACGGCATCAAGGCAGGCGTGGCTGTCGCGCAGCTGCTGGGCGCTGAGGTGCCTTGGGGCGCCGGCGTCTGCACCAGCCCCAAGATGGGCCTGACGGACATGCTGTGGCTGGGCCTGTTTGACAGGTGGGCGCCGAGCTGCTGAACAGCAACGGCGTCCTCCGCCGGAGTGGCCTGAGCGATCGATGAGGTGTGTGTTGTCGTGTTGTGCGTCACGTGCTTGATGGTTGTGTACAGCTCAAGGCAGTGCCAGGCTGCTGCAGCCAGGGCCCGGACATCTGCTGACGGGCTGCTGCGCTGTCCGTCACCATGCAGGTTTGCGCGTGCTGCGGTGAGCCAGGGCAAGCTGCGCCTCATCCTGCCCAATGGGGAGGAGCGCCACTACGGCGGCCATGAGGACACTGTGCCAGCCCCAGTGCCAGCAGGTGATTGCAAGGACGCTGGAGTGCGCAGTTTCTACTGCCAGCGGCTGTTGTAGCTAGCAATTGCGGCAGAGGCATGCCTCCCGCACACGCTCTGTCGGTGTCGACCACGTGTGAGTAAATGTCTGCCGCATGCTGTGCAGCATCAAATCCCACCTGCGCCTGCTGTGCATTGCTGCTGAAGCCTGCTGCCGCTGCTGCTCGCTGCTGCTGCTGCTGCTCGCTGCTGCTGCTGCTGCTGCTGCTGCTGCTGCTTTGCGATGGTGCAGGCGAGCAGTGGCGTGGGCTGCCACCCAGGCGTGCGACGGTGCGCGTGCTGCGCATGGACATGTTCAAGAAGGTGAGGACGGGAGGCTGCGTGATCAGCAGGACTCGGCAGGCCTGCACCGTGCACCGCAGCAGCGGATCTTGGCAGCCCGGAGATCTGTGTGCCCGCAGATCACCACCCAACACCTGACTGGGACTCCTGGCACCTGTCTGGGCTCGGCCAGTGCCGCTGACCTGCCTCTGTGCCGCACACCGCCATAATAATCCCAATATCTGAAATAATAAAAAACAATGATGAATAGAATAAATACAAAATATTGTCATAATCATAAACAATATTCAACATAATGACATGTGCAGATCGTGCAGCGCACGGACGTCGGCCTTGGCGAGGCCTACATGGACGGCGACTACCTGGTGGACGACCTGGGCTGCTTCATGGCGCTCATGGTGTCCAACGCGCGCAACCTGGAGGGCGCCAAGGGCATGCTGGGCCTGGCGCAGAGGGCCAACGAGAAGCTGCTGGCAGCCGCGCACGCACGGCGCAGCAACACGCGCGCAGGTGAGGCCCGGGTGGGACGGCGGAGGGTGGGCATGTGTGACGTGACATGTCAGCGATTGACAGATTAGCGTCGGGGAGCTGTGCCGACGTGCGGCACGCGAAGAATCACCCGTCATCTCAGTTGCGGTATCTGATGCCAGCATCTGGCTTCAGACACCGCAACTGAGATGATGGGTGATTCTTGCGTGCAGCACATCGGCACGCGCACAGCAGATATGCACTCAAACCAGAAGACCAACAAGCGTCTGTAACAGTCACTGTGACTTGCCTACCCACATGCTGGGGAGCCTGATTTTTGGTAGATATGCACTGCACTCGGACAAACATGCTCACTTGGCATAGCAGGAGCTGATCAGATGCTGGAGCTAATCGGTCACGTCACATGCCGCTGCAGCGGCTCGAGACTAGCATGCAGTAGACGGGTTGATAAGGGAAGGCACGAATCTAGTGCATGAGCTGTGCATTGATTGCGGCAAGCAGCTTTGTGGCGAGCTTTTAGGTTGCTGAGCCTCCAGTGCTTGGCAGCCGAGGAGCTGCGGGCAGCCGCCACAGCTGCTAGCTGGGTGGGGTGGGGAAAGGGGGCTGGGGTCGTGCTGGCAGCAGCTGCGGTGGCGATGGGAAGCAGGCGTGGTGGTGGAACAGTGGCTTTTGGGTGCAGCTGTTGCCTGCAAAATATTGAAAATGCAAAATGGAACATTAACAGAATGATGTGGGAAACTATGCTGAGCTGCACGCTACTGCTGAATTGAAGAGCTGTGCTGGCAGCGACCGCAACTGCAGCTGTCGGCTACTGGTCTCTGCCACACGGGCTTGCAGGCTGTTACCCATTGTCGTGCCATAATCACGTGCGACTGCTGCATTGCCAAAAGCGCAGAGCAAACGCAGGTTCTTGGAATGCCCATTCAAGAGCGCCATGGTGCTGTCGCAGCCCTGCATGGCCCCCCATGACATTGGCTGTGTGAACTTCATGCTGCCGTCGCCACAGGCTCCCGCAAGAACATTGAGGAGCATTATGACGCAGGCAATGCCATGTACGCCACCTTCTTGGATGACAGCATGACCTACAGTGCAGGCATCCACACAGAGGTACGCTGCACAAGCGCACGTTTGTCAACGCGCAAGCCATGCCAGCGCTGCGTCCAAAGCTTGTCATTCTTTTTAAGACTTACTGCAGTGTATTTTGCTGCACATGCTGCCGAGCAGCGGTCGATGTTCATGCGCATGTAGCCCTATCTCCTTATGCGGGTGACCCCTGCTGGCAGCTGTTGCTTGCAGCATACCAACCTCCGTGCACCCATGGGCCGTCATGCCCATCAACCACCTTGCTGCCGTATGGGCAGGTATTGCTTCGGTGACGCTTCCGGGTGGCTCAGTGCTGTGTGCGCCCTGGGTGTGACTTGCAGGAGCAGCAGGGCGATCTGCAGGCCGCGCAGATGGCCAAGCTGGACGCTGTGATTGCAGCAGCGGACCTGCAGCCCACCGACCATGTGCTGGAGATCGGCTGCGGCTGGGGCAGCTTTGCCATGCGCGCCGCATCAACACGTGGCTGCAGGTGAGCGGCAGCAGCAGCGCTGGGTGTACTGCTGCCCGCACATCTGCTGCTGTGATGTAGAGCGAGCGGCTGAATCATGTGCCATCCCTGCATCATGGAACGCACCCTGCGCTAGGTGTGCGCTGGGTGTACTGCAGCTAGAGCATGTGCTGCTGTGATGTATGCGCGAGCGGCTGAACCATGTGCCATCCCTGCATCATGGAACACACCCTGCGCTAGGTGTGCGCTAGGTGTACTGCAGCTAGAGCATGTACTGCTGTGATGTATCCGCGCGAGCGGCTGAACTGTGTGCCACCCCTGCATCACCTGCGCTGATGCCCCTGTGCGTGTAGCGTTCACCACCGCAGCTGCGGCTGTGCTTGTGCAGGGTGACCGGCCTGACGCTGAGCAAGGAGCAGCTGGCCGAGGCGGCCGCGCGTGTCTCAGCGGCAGGTCTCAGCGACAAGGTCACGCTGCTCTTCTGCGACTACAGGTGCGAGCAGCAGCTGATGCGCGTCGGCTGCTGGGATACATTACTCTTGTGGAGTTGCCAAAAGCTGGGGCTTGCTGAAAACATGCACGGCGGTGGCAGCTAGCAGCAGCAGGGTTCAGACCATGTCAGGGTTGGCTTGGGGGCGTGCCTGCAACTTTGCACATATGAGCAGGCATGCCTGAGTCACGGCAGCTGTCCTCAGCTTCTGCCTGCCCAGGTGCTTCTGGCTCAGCAGGACTGCCCCACAGTTAGTGCTGCCAAAGTGGTGCCCGTTTTTTGTTTTCATTTTCGTTCGTTTTCGTTTCGTTGAGACATATGAGGCGATGTGCCGTGTGCTTTTGTTGCCACTCACCGCCACAACTGGCTTCCTGGCTGCATTGAGTCCAGACATTCGCATGTGTGCGCGACTGCGTGTGCTGCAGGGACTGCCCCGACCTTGGCAGCTATGACAAGGTGGTGTCATTGAGATGATCGAGGCGGTGGGCCATGAGCACCTGGTCAGCTACTTTGCCACCATCAACGCGGCGCTCAAGCCTGGAGGCAAGGCCGTGATACAGGTGAGGGGCTGACGAAGCAGCAGCCACGCACGTGCAGGCCAGCCTTGACAGGCCGATGGCAACAAAACAAGTGCCGACCCACATGCTTCCAAGCAGCAGGGCGATTGGCTGATGTGGGTCAGCATGCAACATGGGGGTGCGTATTGCTGCGCAGCAACGTGGTCCCACCATGCTCAGGGTGTTTCACCACAGCGTTGTCTGACACTTAGGGGCTTGCTTGGCTGGTGTGTGCCGCAGGTGATGCGCAGCCTGACGAGCGCTACGAGAAGTACTGCAGGGAGAGCGACTTCATCCGCGAGCACATCTTCCCAGGTGCATGCACTGGACTGCTGCTGGACCATACTCCAGATTGCATGCTTGGCTGGTTAGTCCGCGACTGAGTGGGCATCAGCAGCCCTGGATTCGCTGTGCAGGGTGGACCTGCGCATGGACGGTGCTGTAGCTGATACCACAACCGCCGCTGGGGCTTGCTGCCAGCTGGTGTGCTTTGCCAGCTGCATGCAGCAAGCCGCCGTGTCACCGACAGCGCTTGTTGGTCCCATCGCTGTGATGATCGCAGTTTGCTGCAGACTGACCCATCATCATCCACAGCTCCTCCTGCTGTGCTGTTGCTGTACTACATGTACTCCTTCCACGGGTCCCCTCCCCCTGCAGGTGGCCACCTCCCAGCATGGGCGCCATGGTGGAGGCTGCACGCGGCACCGACCTTGCGGTGACGGCCGTGCGCGACATCGGCCCCGACTACGCCATCACGCTCAGGGCGTGGCGCGGCGCCTGGAACACACGCAAGCGCGACGTCCTGGCGCTGGGCTACAGCGAGAAGTTCTGGCTCAAGGTGAGCGAGAAGGCGGGTGCGCATGCTGTTCACTGCGGATGCAGCGTGAAGGTGTGTTTGCTGAGTGGGCAGCGTGGCCGGCAGCGCCCTGGCTGTGGTCAAACGTGCTTTACTGGGCTGTGGCGCTGCAGCGTTCTGGTTTGAAGGTGGTCAGGAGAAGCAGCATAACTGGCCATCAGCGGCCGACATGCCCCTGGTCAAGTTCCGGCGAATGCACCCCGCTTGCTGATCTGATCTGGGGCGCGCTTGTCCGCTGTGCAGTACGACTTCTACTTTGCGTACTGCGAGGCCGCCTTTGACGCCAAGTACATCCACGACTTCCACGTGACGTGGCAGAAGCGCGACACAGCAGCAGCCAGCGACAGCGGCGCCAGCGCGGCGGCGCAGGCGCGCGCCATGGCTGCGCTGGCCGTGGGTGACGTGGCTGGGCAGAGCGTGGCGTGGGTGAAGCACGAGCTGCAGCAGCAGCTGCCGTCCGACTCCATCACACAGGTGAGGGGCCGGGGCAGGGCAGCATGGCGTGCACCATTGGGTGCATGGGCAGGGTTGGCGGATGCGTGGACGCAGCGCAACAGGGCAGGCAGCAGCTGCATATCTGCAGGAAGCACATGCTCGATCAGCAAACAGACCTGCGCACAGACGGGCAGCCAGCACGCAACTGCTGCAACTGTTGAAAGTCCACCAAGCTGCTGTATCGTGTGTGCTGCTGCTGCTGCAGGTGCTGCTGGCAGTGTACTTCCTGCTGGCCGGCATGATCGTGCAGCGCCAGCCCATCCTGTGGGTGATGCCCCTCACCTCGACTATGTTTGCAGCACTGCACAGCGTCACCTGCCTGCTGGCCAGCTGGACCAGCAGGCGCTTCAGCACCCTGAGCCCCATGCAGCGCGCCTGGTACTGCTCGCTGCTCTGCCAACTGGTGTTCTCTGCTGTGGCATCCACAGCTGCGGCGCTGCTGCTGCTGGCGCACCCGCTCGAGCTGCTGCCGCAGTCATGGCCTCTGGCGCTGCCAGACGCTGCACTGCAGCTGCTGACAAGCGCAGGGCTGGCTGTTGTAGGCCCAGTCAGGCTTGTTGCAGGCAGCGTCTTCGACGGCACTGCGGTCGGGGCTCTGGTTGCGGGTGCTGATGTGCAGCAGCTGGCAACGCTGCTGACGTGTGCTGCCGCTGGCTACTACGCGTTCCGGCTGTGGCTGCTGGTGCGGTCGAGGGCGTTCCACCACTCTGGGCAGCTGCTGGCGCTGCTGCAGTACACGCTGCTGCTGGTGGTGTACAGCGTTGCCAGCTACAAGGGCAGCCAGGTGGGTGTGCTGTCAATGCCGTCCTGGTCGTTGCCGTGTATCAACAGTTCGCGACCAGCTTGGGACGGCTGCCGTGTGCGCACACACCCTGTTACATTTCATCCGATGCTGCACTGCAGTCATTACTAGGTTGATTATCACTTGGACACAACATGCTTGACGACTGTTTATTGACAGAGAGTAGTTGCACGTGGGTCCAGTCACCATCCTAGATGGTATGAGCCACCCCAAATGAGCACGGTGTCAAAGCGCGATAGAGAAGAGATGAGCGCACAAGTCAACATGCTGTTGTTCGTCACCTTCTCCCGCCTGCTGCTGCAGGTGGCCTGCTGACTGCGGCACTCATCTGTGAGGCTGTTGGCGTGCCTGCCACTGCTGGAGAGGCGCTGGACCTGCTGGCAGCTGCCCCCGGCGGCAGCGCCAGCGGCGGCAGGGCCAGCGGTGTGATGAGGCGCTGGCTGCTGCTGACGGAGCGACTCGCGTTCCCTTTGCTCAGGTCGGTGGTGGTTGCGTTTGATGTGTTGTCTTTTTTCTTCGTGCTGGCACCTTGTGATGCTGTGTCGGCACGCAGGCTCACTGCCTGGCATGCGGAATGGGACCGTCAGAGCTGCAACACACGTCACCACGGTTGATGCAAGGTGCTGCGACTGCTACCACAACTTGCGCAAGCGGCAGTGGATGTGGCGTTGCTCACCTTGCGCTGCTGTCGTTGCTGTTGCAGGGTGCTGCCGCAAGTGGCGGTCAGTGTGGCAGTGGTGCTGAGCCCCTCCGCGTTTGGCACCGGGGAGCAAGGCTTCCACTGCTACTGCGCGTGTGTGGCGTTGCTGTGCCTGTGCCACCTCACGAGCGGCATCAGGGCGCGCCAGGTGTACAGCGCAGCTGCGGGCGGCGCTGCAGCGGCCTGCAGCGATCAAGGCGCAGTGAATCTGGCTGCTTGACACAATCAATCGGTTGAGATGCTGTCGTCTGTGGCATGGTGGTGAGTGGATATGGTGAGGTTGGCAGCCTGATATGCTGACACTCAGCAGAGTGTGAGGCTGCAGGCGGGAGCCACGTTTGTGTGCCGTGCGGAAGTCTAATCTGCCAGCGGTTGCGTACATTGAGCAATTGAGCATATCACAGGATGAGATAATAATGTGTCTGCTGGGACAGGGACGTTCTGAGGGAGGTGGTTGGCAATGCAGGGAGGTTGCATGTAGGTTGGATAGTTGTGTTCCGCAAGAACTGACTGATTTGCCTTGTGTGGCTCTAAGCAGCATGTGACCTTTTAGCAGCAGGTCTGTGAGTTTGCAGCAGCAGTGTCTGCATTGGCGATGCTTATGTACTTTGCCACAGCACATGGAGTATGCATTGTTTCAAGAAGCACAGCCTCGGCCTGTGGGGCTGCTTTCCTGGGCGAAGCTCTGGGTCTGGCAGCTAGTACGTTTATACAATCCTTGACACTACACCGTGTACAGCACAGTGACTTTGGCACATGTCGGGCGTATATCAAAACATACATATATCACAGGTGTGGCACAGTACGTATATGTTCAACATCTGGCGCAGCACTGTTGTCAGGGAAACTTTACTAAGGGCCTGTCGCTGGTTCATCGCTGTGGCCATTCTAGCATGCACATTGCATCTACCTGGAGCCCAGGAGCTGTTTCTTTTTGTTATTGTCTTTGCATGGCTGAGCAACTGTGTCACCTGTGAAGCCGCCCTGCTGGGGCTTGATGACACATGCATGTGCTTGTTCTTTTGCAGCATTTTCTATGGGGTATCTGTATGCTTGATGTTGTGGGGGTCTTGCATACGAGCGCGGGCACTGGTGGGACACCTGCTCCCGCTTGCCAGGCATACACTTGCAATGTCAGTGGCTGTACACATTATTATTGTCGACACAAACGTACTTCAAGAAGTTGCGCAGCTGGGAGGCCACCACGCATGCATGGCATCCTGCAGTGCAGCACACTTGCCAGGTGCTGCTGGTGTGAAGCTCCTCTGGCTGCAGCGTTGCACCGTTTCCCCAGAAGCCGAATATGCACTTGAGTCGTTGTTTTCTTGCAAGCACTTGCTAGCATCATTCACCATGGCATTAGGGTCGGTCTCGGCACTTCCGCCCAGCCAGCTGTGACTCTTGCGCCAGCTGTGACTCTTGCATGCAAGCGTGCTGGTGATGGGCGGCCATGCACGGCTGTGTGGCGCCTTAGCTATCTGTTCTAGCAGATGCCCGCTAGGTGCCGTACGTAGTAGACAGCAGTGATGCTGCATCTACCTGGCAACGTGAAGTGGCAGTTGCACGTTGTGAACTCTCCCGCCTCAGGCCGAGTTGTGAGTGTGGCTGAAACTTCTGTAACTGATTCTCTGAGTTTTGAGCTCTCTGAGCTTGTTGAGGTTGCGGTTTCTTTCGGTTGATGGTCTTCTTTTGAGTTTTGTGGACCCCATGAGCCTTGTTTGGCTCCTTTGCGGGTGGGCCAGTGGCCCTACTTTGGTAATTCGGTAATTTGGTAATTCAGCAGTATGGAATTCTCCTGCGCTAGGATGACCCTCCCACCCAGGTTGCAGCTACCAAAAGCTTCAAGGTGGGTGGGCGGATGAGCAACACAATTCGAACTTGCCAATTGGTTGCTGGCGCAATGTGCCATGCAAAGGCGGAGGGCTCGCAAACTCCAGTTGGCAAGTACGAACATCCATCAGACAGGCTTTAACCAGGATGCCATGCGAGGACTGTTTCAATACCAAATGCCAAACACCAAAGTAGGGCCACAGGCCCACCCACTAAGGAGCCAAACATGGGGTCCCACAACAACCGAGGAGTGATAATCCAACCAACTAATCGGAGGCCTCAACAAGTTCTGAAGATTCTGTCTCTGAGGCACTTGTGTCACTTGGTAGCACAGCTTGCGCCATAGCCGGATCATTTCTAACCAGGAGACAATAGTAGATGAAAGCAGCAACACTACTCTGCCTCTGCTGCATAAAGTCAGCCGGACACCGTCCACGAGACCTTTCATGTGCATGGTTGGCTGAGCAGCATCGCATTGAAGTTTGGCTGTTGAGAACCTGTGCAGGCAGTAACTTTAAACATGGCCTTTATGTGATGGCTCAAGCCCTTCTGTGACAGCAAATTAGCAGCAGCAGCAACAACACTGTTGTCCCTGGCAGGGACTTGAGCACCTCACGTGTGTACATCGTTGATGCTATGGCTTGAATGGGTAATATGATGACGTTGATCGTCATGCAGCATGAACCGCAGGTTTGGGCCGCCGTGAATGGGTAATAGGTTCGGGCTGGTTGGGTATTAGGGTGAGTGCTGACGTGTGTACATCAATCCAGTGGTCAGCCTTTGGTTGATGCATTTACATCAGGTTCCTGGGCCAGTCAGCCGCAAATTCCAGAAATGTACCACAGCATGTAAAGCATGATGTGCACGATCAGCTTGGCAGTACAGCTGCTCATGGGCAGCAGCAGCACTATGTTGCACACTCAAGTTGGCCCTGCTGGCGGCAATACCTCTGCTTACTATACATTATGCAGGGCTTCTTTACCCCAGCTATTCAGCCAGAACTCATCAACTCGGCGTGTCAAATATGTTAATGAGGCAGGTACTGCAAGATTGACAACAAGCCAGGGAAAATGTTGAAACTTCACTGCTGTCAGCAGCAGCAGCAGCAGCAGCAGCAGCAGCAGCAGCAGCAGCAGCAGCAGCAGCAGCAGCAGCAGCAGCAGCAGCAGCATACCACTCGTGCTGTTGTTCAAGGAGCGGTTCTGCATCGCTCTCAATGCTACTGTCAACATTGTATGCTTGGTGTGTTTTTGGTACGGTATGCGTGTTGCTGTCTCGTAGTAACAGCTGCGGCGCTTTGTCGTGCTGCAGGCGAGTGCTTCATCATGACAACCATGCACAGGGGGACGCCTTGGCTGCGGAGTGCATGTTATTACCTGCTACTAGTGATTGGAAACTTTTCGAAAGCATTTTTTAGCATCGTGGCTGGCTGGCTGCAGGAGTCAAACTGTAACCACCTGCGCGGCACACCTGCGGCGCAGCCTTGGAGGTTGCTGCTCCTGCCATTACTCACGGTTTTAATAAATGTGTGATGTAGCAAGCAGAAAATTGGAGCAGGCATGCAGCAATGCACGCTCGTATGGCTGCGGTTTCTACCGCAGCAAAAAACGGCGACACATCCTGCCGGCACACGACAAGCTGCGCTTCACTTATGTTGTGGTTTAAATTGTCTATAGTCCTCCTGTGGCACTACGTGCGGATGCTGTGCTTCGGGTTGGTGCAGGGAATTTGCAGCATTTCGCACAGCAAGCCGACCAGTGCAAGTTGCCGCTCAATGTGTTCTATAGTACAATTTGCAATACAAAATCTGTATGCCATCGCTGCTATGGTTTATCAGAAAGACAGGCAGCAACCCCTGTAGCGAACACGTTCAATCCTGAACAGGATTTGAACATCCGGTCGAGCGTCGCATCTTCATCTTTTAGTACGGTTGGAGGAGCCTTGGGCTGCCGGAATCGTCCCATCAATGCGGTTGCAAGCCCCGCCCTGCTACGCAATACTGCCACACTGCCGCCTCTGCTATGCCAAGCATTGGCATCACAGCAACTTGTTACCGTGCGCTTCATGGTCCAGCAGGTGCACACACACCAGCCCTGGACCTTGCTGCAACACTCAAGCTTGCACTTATCTTTAAGCACTCTTATACCTTCACATGCAGCTCTTGAAGTAACCGTCGCACTCGGGTAGCACTCACGTAGCACTGTTCGGTGGACTTTCATCGCTGCGATGCACCTGCTTGCCTGCTGATGCCATGTAATACCTGCAGTGCAGTGACCACCTGCCCACTGCCCCCCATGTTGTGTCTGAACACCAGCCAGCAACACCTCGGTCGCTGTTGCATGATTACACCACGGCTCATACTTGCTGAAGTACTCAGCAGCAAGTACCCCTGCCTGCATGCAAACCAACCTGCAACGACGCAACAGCATGCACTCCCCTGCTGCCACACATCAAGCCACGACCTGATGCATCAACAACAGACATCACAGGTAGCCACAATTGACAATGTCGAGCAGTTGGAACATGTTTATTCTGTACAATCCTGGTGTCCAACCTACACAGCACATGCACACGCAATCGTCACTGCTGCACTCTGGCACAAGCAGCCAGGGGTGCACCCCAGCAGCTTACGCTAAAGACCCCCACCAGTGCACAGCTCGCGCCTGCTGCATGATGCAGGCGCCTCGGCATCCGGCTTGCAAAGCAGGACGCTCGGATGCCACAGCTGCAGGTGCATGCAGCAGCAACAACCATGATGACCACTTGCAGCAACCCCACACTGCCACCAGCCGCCTGCTGTGAACCTCAGCCTGCGCCACTGCAGGAAACGTAAGCTATCATATGATATGGTGTGAACAGGCACACTCCAACCACGCATGCGCTGGCCAGTAAGATGGCATCACAAGCTGCCAGCAGTTGGCGCCAGCTCAGCAGACCCCACCAGCAAGCCACACAGCAGCAGCTGGCGTGCTTGACCATGGAGCACAGCTGTTCAAAACAATGACACTCCGAAGCTGCCGCCAGCAAGCAAAACGTGTCCCTGCATGGGCCTGCTGCCGCTGCTGCAGCTGCAGCAAGCAGGGGACTCAACATCAGCCGCCGCTGCCGCCAAACAGGAAGCACAGGTCGTCCATGGTGAGCCGGTTGGCTGCTGCGCTGCGTCGGCACCCTCCGCGAGCGCGGCCTCCACAATGGCGCGCTTCTTCTCCTGCGGGCCAGAGCGCAGCAACACGGACCCAAGGCAGGCAGGCGGCAGCCAGGTCACGCCACGTGGTGCCTTTGATGTTGCAGTGCGGCACCAAGGGCATGGCGGCTGCTGGGGACGAGGCCGGGACAACGCGCATGGCAGACACTGCTAGCATGGCTCGTGTTGCAGCGCGCACACGGCGGCGGCGACGGAGACTCGACACCACTTGAACCGCAGTGACACAGCCCTGCAGCCCTGCAGCCCTGCAGCCCTGCGCGCCTGCAGCTCCAGGATGCGCTCCTCCACTGTGCCGGGGATGGTGATGCGCGTCACCTGGCGGCAGCGGCAGCAGCAGCAGCAGGGTTGCACAAGCAGCAGCAGCAGCAGCAGCAGCAGCAGCAGCAGCAGTATTTGCTGGAGACAAGGGAAGAGCAGGTGGGGTCGAGCACGGATGGGCTTGGGCTTGGTTGCTGCATAGCAGGTGAGGGGAGCAGCAGCGCGCATGGCGGCATCAAAACCGGGTGCAACAATGACACGCAAAGCCACACATGTATATATGATGTCAAGCCCTCAGCTCGTAACGTGCAGCCACCACATTGCTGTGTGCCCTGGCAATGCCCGGCACCCACAGCACCTGTGCCAACAACGCCACACCCTAACACAGCACATCCAAATGTGCATGCGCACACGCTGCTTCCCCTGCCTCCTCCCTCCGCCCCAATGCACCTCTACTGGCACACCCCCAGTGCTGCAAGCCCAAACCAACAACGAATTGCACGCACGCCGCATGCAAACGTGCACACACATGCATGTGTGTGCAACACCGCAGCAACCTGACACAGGTGACCAGCAGTGCAGCCGCAGCCATGCTACCCCCTCCCACAAAAACCACGCACCTGCACCGGGCGCGTTTGGCCGATGCGGTGAGCCCTGTCGATGGCCTGCTCCTCGGTGGTGGGGTTCCACCACAGGTCCACCAGCACCACGTGGTTGGCGACGGTCAGGTTCAGGCCCAGCGCGGCCGCCTTGAGGCTCTGCCGCAGCAACGACAGGCAGGGGCAGAAAGACGTGCAGCACAGGCAGGCAAGCAGCAGGCAGCCGGATGGCTTAGAACGAGCACCACGTTGTTGGCGGCAGGCAGGTTCAGGTTCAGGCACAGCGCAGCAGCCCCCAAGGCTCACAGGGCTGTGCAAAGGTGGCACCGCAGCCAACACAAGTTGTCAGCTCACAATAACAAGACTTGGCGGCGCGCCTGAAGACTGCGGTGGTACGCGCTGCTTGGCATCCGAGCCAACAAGCACCAAACACCGATGGGAGCAGTATGACCCCAGGCACGAGGCAGCCTGCGAGCGCGCGATCGGCGCCTGTGTGTGGGGTGTCTGCTGACCGGCTGTCACTGCTCAACGACTGCTCGGCGTACTAGTCTGCTGCTGGTAGGCGCTGTCACACATCACGCACACGGTCGGCGCACGCGCACGCACCACGATGAGGGCCATGACGTCGACGCACGACTCGAAATCCGCGATGGCGCGCTCGCGCGCGGCCACGGTCATGGTGCCGTCCAGGCGCCTGAAGCCCAGCCCCGCCTTCCTCAGCGGCACCTCCAGCAGGTCCAGCATGCCCGTCCACTGGCGCCACAGCGGCAGCGGCAGCAGGGCAGCAGCAGCGGCAGCAGCGGCAGCGGCGGCGGCAGCAGCGGCAGCGGCAGCAGCAGCAGCAGCAGCGCCAACAGCAGCAGCAGCGGCAGGCAGAATGAGGGAAGCAGGTCGAGCAAAATCAGCAGTGCTTGCTGTAGATGCCAGCTTAGCAGCTCTGCACCACAAAAAGTTCAGGTGCGGATGGAAATGTGCACGCCTGTCCTCAAGCAGTTCCAGCATGCCTTTAACTGCAGCATCCAATTTTTTCCCGGGCAGAAAGAAGTGCAGTCAAGGCAGTGATGCAGCTTCGACATGTACTGCTAAAAACCGGCAGCGCCGTATTGTGCAGCCAAGGGCTACATGCATGTGCATGTGCATGTGCGTGCTTGTGAGCAAGCCATAAGGTGGGATGTTACCTAGCGTGATAAAAGGCAGCAATGCGCAAAAGCATGCAAATGAGCAAGCCGTGTGTCGCCGAGAGAGCTGCACCTCACCTGGCTGAACACGATCACCTTCTCCGGGCGCGGCTGCTGCTGCCCAGCATGCACTGCAACGACCGCACCAGCAGCGTCGCCAGCAGCCGCCGCCGCCGCCGCGGTTGCAGCAGCAGACTTCACCTTGCCAGACGCAGCAGCAGGCGCAGCAGCAGCAGCAGCGGCAGCAGCGGCAGCGACGCCGGGCGAGCGGCTGCGCCGCATGCGCGCCAGCAGCAGCGCGTCGGTCTTGCTGCGCGCCGCCAAGGGCGCCGCACGGGCGGCCGCCGCCGCCGCCGCCGCCGCCGCCTGCGCGCTCGCCGCCGCCGCGCCCGCGTTGCGCCCCTGGATCTCCCGCAGCAGCTGCAGCACCTTGTCGACCTTGGTGCTGCTCTTCCACGCCGCCTCCATCGCCGCCGCCGGCGACTTTGACCGCGCGCCGCCGGCCCTGCCGCCCTTCGCGCCGCCGCCGGCGCTGGTGTCGCCGGCCGCCGCCGCCTCGACCGCCACGCCCCGGTACGCGTCACCCGGCCGCACCACGCTGCCGCACACCAGGCAGCCAAACCCTAAACCCCCCTCCCCGTTCGCCTCACCCGCGCCGGTCCCCCCCTCCAGCCGCGCCGCCAGGCACTGCCGGCAGTACACGTGGCAGCAGCGCGTCACGCCCGGGTCCTCAGGAACGTCCCCGCACGCGCCGCACATGCTCGCGCAGCCCTGCAGCGCCTGCAGCAGCGCGGCCTGCGTGTCTGGCGGCAGCCGCCGCACCGCCGAAACCTCGGACGCGGTCGCGGCGCTGCCGCCGGGCCTGCCGCGCGGCGCCGCGGCGCCTCCCGCGAGCGCCGCGGGCCCGCCGCGCACGAGCCACGGGTGGTTGCAGGCCTGGCGCAGGCGCAGCAGCTGGTACAGCATGTTGATGTACTGCCGGCCGCCCCTGCCCGCGCCCGCGCCGCCCGTAGGCACCTCGTCGGCCTCGTCCTGCATCTTGCGCAGCGACTCGACGGCCTCGGCCTCCAGCTGCAGCAGCGGCAGCGGAAACGCAGTTCACAGCAGGCTTGGTGTCAGCATTTTCGCACATGCATCTGCATGCTGACGTATGCATTGCGAAATGGGATGGGGTGCATCTTGCACAGCTTACGCAACAGCCGTGCTAGGTGTGCAGGCATGCGCTTGCAGAGGGAGGGCTTTGAGAGCTAAACAGCACGTCTGCAAATGCATGCAGGGCAGTTGCAAGCATGCCGCATGCGCGCACGGCTCCTGTCAAGGGGGCATGCATGCCTCTGCAGCACAACACCTTGCGGTAGACACTGCTACACCCCAAGTGATGAGGGCCGAGTCCCTCACCAGAGCAGAGCGCACCTATGCACGCTGCTTTGCCTGCTCTGGCCAATGCCACCTGCTCGTACAAGTGTACACAAGACCTACCACGCCCTGGCTGCACTCAACTGTGCCGCAACTGTGCCGCTGCCACAGCACAAACTCCATGTCCTGAACCACACCCAACCCTCTGCCCGGAACACCCCTCAGCTTCCCAACCTTGCTGTGCTTCTCAGAGCGCAGCCGTCCAGCGCATGTGCAACCTGCCACGACCCTGCCACCTTGAACACGGCAAACCCTAACCCATTGCCAAATCCCCTGCCAATGCCTCACCTGCTTGTAGAACGCCGACTCGTCCCTGCTGAACTCGATCTTCAGCAGCTGCTGCCGCCGCTCAGGCAGCGCGATGATAGGCTGGCCGCCTATGGTGCTGCCCTTGGTGCGGCGCAGCAGCACGGCGCGCAGCAGCGCCTGCAGCTTGCGGAAGCCCTTTGCGGGGTTGTGCTGGATGTCCTCCTTGATGTGCTGCTTGAAGTACTTGGGGTGGTTGAACGGCTCGTAGCGCAGAAACCTGGGGGTTTTGGGTTGTGTTTTTTCACAGATTAGGTGGGCGACAGGCAGCTTTTTTGAGAGAACAAAGGTGCTGGGGTGCCTGTGGAAGCATTTGCTGTGGTGTCAGGGCTTGCACCAAATACGAAACTGAGCAGAAGGGCGGACGACCTTCCTGAGCTCAAGCAGCATCCAAAAAAGCCAGGAACAGTAAACGCGCAGGCCCCGCATAATCTCACGAGGAGAAAGCATACAGCATGCCGAACAGCACACACATGCGCGCATCGTTTCACGACACATCCAAGTCATGAGCCCAAGTCAGCAGCCACACACACGGACGCGCCGCGCCGCACGCACTTGAAGTAGCTGAAGAGGTCGTCCACGCTGTTCTGGATGGGCGTGCCGCTGAGGCACCACCTGTGACGCGCGTGCAGGCTCCACGCGGCGTGCGCTGCCAGCGTGGTCGCGTTCTTGATGCTCTGCGCCTCGTCCAGCACCACGCGGTGCCACATCACCTGGAACAGCAAGCCGCCGGATGCGGCCGTGGCGGCGCCGCCGCCGCGGCCGCCGCCGCCCCTGCTGCCGCTGCCCGCCTTGCTGCCGCTCGCGGCGGCAGCGGCAGGCAGCAGCAGCGCAGAGGCGGGCGGCGCGTCGCCGCCGTCACCGGCGGCGGTGGCTGCCGCTGCTGCTGCAGCGGCCTTCTTGCCTTTTGTCGCCTGCCTGTCCTTGTGGGGTGCCTCCTGTGCCATGGTGCCGTAGGTCGTCAGGACCACGGTGAACGCTGCCAAGCCCTCCGGTGACACTGCCTTGTCCTGCGAGTGCGGCAGGTGACGCCGGGGCATACCCAGGTTTGTTGCTAACATGTTATTGATCATTCCTAGAAATGACATATACAGATCACACATATCATCACGCCACATCAGTACGTGATGAGTGTGTGAAGGGTGCAAGCAGCCTGGTGTGCAGGTGGCACGACCGCAGCCCAGCCAGGATTCTGCCGCCCTGTCCTGCAAGCTCGTCTGCAAGCAAGCAACAGCGCGCAAAGCGCAGCAAGCAAGCAACAGCGCACAAAGCACAGCAAGCAAGTAACAACGCGCAAAGCGCAGCAAGTAACAGCGCGACGTGCGGGTGTGTTCGCGGAAGGGTGCCGCATGTGCAGCGACATGCGCAGGTTCGAGTCCAGCCACCTGCAAACAGCCCCCTGCTGACCGTTTGCGTGGCAGATGCGCACCTCGCAGCCGGCGGCAAGAGTTTGCTGCAGCGTGCCATCTCTGATCAACCGCTGTGCGCCGGTCCCAACAATACATCTCGACGCAAACCTGCTTGCACAGCCATTCAGGGCTGCACCAATCGCATCAGCCACAGCTGCAGTGCCCCCCGCCCCACCTGTCCTCATCCCGGCACAACCGCAACCAGCGGCAATGCGTGCACCGCCGCCAGCGCCGCTGAGAAGGCCTCGGCCACCCTAGTCGGCTCACCTTGGCGTGGTAGATGTGCACCTGGCAGCCAGCCAGTGGCAAGAGTCTGCTGCAGCACAATGTGTCCTACCAGCTGCTGTACGCGAGGTTCACACGCCGCACGCCTTCACGCCGCAGAGCTGCTTGCAAGCCGTTACCTCAAGGCATGAGCCACAACAACCGCACCGCCGCCGCGGCTGCATTCGCGCAACATACATACCTGAACCCGACACGCGCCCACACCACACACGGCCAGCGGTGCGTCCGAGGCTGCGCACCACCAGCCACCCCCAGAGTTTTTTTCAGCCGGCGCACCTTGGCGTGGTAGATGTGCACCTGGCAGCCGGCCGCTGGGTGCACCTTGTGCCGCAGCTCGCGGCCCCACTGGTGCAGCAGGCTGGTGGGGCACACCACCAGCGTGCCGCCAGGCACCATGCGCGACTCCGCAGCCTCCACAGCCGCCGCCTTGCTGGCCGCAGCCAGCGCGGCCTTGCCGTGCCGGTGGTGGGGTTCAGCGCCGCCAGCCGGCGGCGGTTTAGCTGCGAGCGAGCCGGCAGATCCATGCTGCTGCTGCTGCTGCTGCTGGTGGTGTTTGGGCTGCATGCTTGCAGGGGGAGGGCTGATGATGTGGACGTCGCCCGCCTCGTCGCTGTCGTCGGTGCCAGGCTGCAGCAGCTCAGCTTTGACTGGCGTCGTGGTGCCACTGGCTGCTGCTGCTGCTGCTGCTGCTGCTGGTGGTGGCGCACTCCCCCGCAGGTCTGCCAAGCTCCCACGGCTGACGCCCCAGCCGGGGATTGCTGGCGGCACCGGAGGCTTCAACTCAGACTGCTGCTGCTGCTGCTGCTGCTGTTGATGATGGTGGTCTTGCTCCTGCTGATCTTGCTCCTGCTGCTGTTGCTGTACAGCCAGCTGTGGCAGCAGCTGCTGCTGTTGCTGTACAGCCAGCTGTGCAGCAGCTGCTGCTGCTGCTGTTCGTCTTGCTGTAACACCTGCTGCTGTTCCAGCTGCTGCAAACCTGTGCCTGACTGCTGGTGCTGCTGGGCTGGTGCTGCTGGCTGCTGGCCCGCCTGCATGATGTTTTCCATCAACTGCTCCACCAGCTGCTGCTGTGCTGAGTCGTCATCAACTGACGGCTGCTGCTGCTGCTGCTGCTCTGCCTGGTCCTCCTGCATCTGACTCCACATCACCTGCACCAGCTGGTCAAGGTCATCACCCGACTGCTGCTGCTGCCTTTGCTGCTGCTGCTGCTGCTGCTCCGAGAGTTCTTGCTGTAGCTTGGGTTCTTGCGTGCTCTGCTTCTCTGCAAGCTGCTGACATGATGGCTCTGCTTCTTCCGGTTTCTGCTGCTGCTGCTGCTGCTGCTGCTGCTGCTGCTGCTGCTGCTGCTGCTGCCGCTGTTCTTGGTCGACATCCATGGGCTGTTGTGGCGGGTGCGGCGGCTCATGACCGTCAAGCTGCTGCTGCTGCTGCTGCTGCTGCTGTACCTCCTGCCGAGTGTCTGCCGCCTCCTGCTGCTCTTCAAATTGCTGCTGTTGCTGACTCGGCACTTGCTCCTGTTTCTCAGCAGCGGACATAGCACCAGCATCAGCAGCTGCTGCTGCTTCACCATCTGCAGCTGCTGCAGAATCATGGCCTGCAGCTTGCTGCTCGGCTGGCCCTGCTGCTGCTGCTGCTGAGGGGGGTGCTCGTGGGGTGCAGGGTGCTCGGTCATGCACATGATGTCGCTGCCACTGCTGCTGCCACCCTCGCCATCGCTGCTGCTGCTGCTGCTGATCACAGTCACATCAGCGCCGCCCTGGACAGCTGCCGCCGCTGCCGCTGCCGCTGCTACTGCTGCTGCCGCATCGCTGCTGCCGTCCAGCCGCTGCCGCTTGCTTGCATGCTCAGCAAACGGCTCGGGGACACCTGCAGCAGCAGTGCCGATGCCTGGAGCGGCGCTGCTGCGCGCACGCCGCTGCTTGCCTGCCAGGTTGCCAGTGAGGGCGCTGTCCTGGTCGCTCTCCAGCAGGTCGACCACCTGTGCAGCAGCACACGGGGTGCACACAGCGACGATTATGAATAGACATCACTCTCCTGGGTTGTCACCACTTCTGTGTTTTGCAATGCATTGCTGTGAAGTGAACGGTGCCCCAGGCAGTGCAGGCAGCAGGTGGTGCCATACGCAGCGCAGGCAGCAGGCAGTGCAGGCAGCAGGCAGTGCCGCAGGCAGCAGGCAGTGCCGCAGGCAGCAGGCAGTGCAGGCAGCAGGCAGTGCCGCGGGCAGCAGGCAGCGCCCCAGGCAGTGCAGGCAGCAGTGACAGGGACTGCGCTCACACCACACACAGCGCATGTGAGCAGTGTGAGCCACAGCCATGTCAGCGCCAGGCACCGTACCTCAGGTTGGCCGGCTGCTGCTGCTGCTGCTGCCGGCCTGCTGCCCGTGGCCGCTCCTGCCGCTGCCAGCAGGCCCTCCAGCTCCTCGTCGCTGTCGCCCTCACACTTGATGTCCTGCGCAGCGGCAGCAGCAGCAGCGGCAGCAGCAGTTCAGCAAAAGGTGCCCGGCATCGCTGCAGCACCCACAAGCATGCATGCGCCAGCCTCCCCACCTCGCCGCACGTCCAGCTGCAGCACAACGAAGCAGGCTGTTCTGTCGCCGCGGGAGGGCGCGCCTGTCACACAACAGCGCTGCCGCTGTGCCGGCCCTGCAGTGAGCCAGCAGACTCTGCTGACGTGATGCGCCGCCACAGTGGCTGTCTCCTTGCCCGCCCGCCTGCTCACCAGCCAAGGCACCAGCTGCACCCAAAAGCACCCAGCCCACTCCCAAACACGCACGGCACGTGATTCTATCAGCATGCACAGCCGACAATTACACACTGAGCATCAGCCAGCCGCCAGCAGCACCGACATCCATCAACATCCACACTGCGCAGCGTCAGCATTCACATACATCCACACTGAGCAGCGTCAACATGCATCTGAGCGGCAGCAAGATGCATCCGAGCAGCAGCCAATCCATGCACATAACCGCACCAGCATGCACAGCCGACACCCACACACTGCGCAGCAACCGCAGCAGCCGCCGCAGCCGCCAGCAGCAGCGCCGCCGCGCCTTGGCACATGCCCGCATCAGCAGGCGCAGCCGACATGCGTCTGGGCAGCACCGAAACACCCGCCGACAGCCGCACCGGGCGCCGCGCCGCCACCCGGCCGCACCTGCAGGTAGTCGCCGCCGCGCGGGTGCGCCAGGATGAGGGCGATGGTGGTCACCGTCTTGCCCAGCCCCTGGTCGTCGGCCAGGATGCCGCCGCTCACGCGCCGGCTCTGCTCGCGCCGAGCCATCCACGCCAGCGCCAGCCGCTGGTGGCGCAGCATGGGCACCAGCAGCGAGCTCTGTGGTCGCGGCGGCAGCGGCAGCGGCAGCGGCAGCGGCAGCGGCAGCGCAGCGGCAGCGGCAGGCCAGGGCTCAGGGGTCTCAGTGCGCCGCAAAGAGCGCAAGCACAAGGGTTGCGAGCGCTCGCAGCAGTGATGAGCCGGCGGTGGAGGGGTTTCGGCAAGCATGCAGGCGGAGCAAGGGCGCTGGTGGGGCACCATGGGCGGCAGCAGCGAGCCCTGGCAGCGACCAAACCAAACCTACCAGCGGCAACAGCAGCGGCAGGATCCGATCCATGGCCAACCGCTCGTGTGACAGCATCCGAGGGGCCACGGTCGGGTCAACACACCTGTGCTACGATCCCAACGCTGCTGCTGCTGCTGCTGCTGCTGCTGCTGCTGCTGCTGCTGGCACGCCAGACGCAAGCAGTGCAGGAAAGCAACCAAACAGGACTCCACACAACGCAGACAGGCAGACAGACAGACAGACAGACAGACAGACAGACAGACAGACAGACAGACAGACAGGCAGGCAGACAGGCAGACAGACAGACAGACAGGCAGGCAGGCAGGCAGGCAGGCAGACAGACACAGGCACACATAGAAGCCCGGCACTGCATTGTTCACATAGATAACAGTGTGTTTGCAGAGAGGTGCACCGCAGCTCACCTCTGGCGGCTCCTGCTCGTCCTGCCCGCTCATGTCCAGCACCTCCATCACCGCCTTGAGCGCGGCAGACGCCTCAGGGCCTGGCAGCAGCAGCAGCAGCAGCAGCAGCAGCAGCAGCAGCAGCAGCAGGGGCAGCAGCAGCAGCAGGGGCAGCAGCAGCAGCAGGGGCAGCAGCAGGGGCAGCAGCAGCAGAAGTTGCAGCAGCAGCAGGGTTGCAGTCAAGACGGCAGCAGCATGGGTGAAGTGATACTACAATAGGTTCGGCACAGGCAACAGCTCAGAGGCAGTAGAGCCACCACCAACGGTTGAGGATGCATGGGTAGCACACCCTGAAGCGCATCAGTGCCTGGAGCGCGTGGACAGAGGATTGTTGGTCCGTGAAAAGGTAAGGCTGGCAGCCAACTGCAAACACAGCTGCACTGCCTCCGGCTTGTGCTCATGCTGCTGCTGCTGCTGCTGCTGCTGCTGCTGCTGCGCATTTTGACCAAGAAAGCACACCAAAACCCACCTGACATGCGCTGCTGCTGCTGCTGCTGTTGCTGCTGCTGCTGCGGCGGCTGCTGCTGCTGCTGCTGCTGCTGCTGTTGTGATGGGAATGACTGAAGAAATGCGGCCACGTTCTGCTCCCAGGACCTGCCGCCCCGCTGCCGCTGCTGCGGCTGCTGCTGCGGCCGCCGCATCAGCTGCTCAGGGCTCGGCACGCCTCCCGCTCCAGCAGCAGCAGCAGCAGCAGCAGCAGCAGCAGCAGTGCCGTCAAACACGCCAAACCTGCCAGCCGAAGCACCGAGCGACGCTGCCGCAGGAACTGTACCCGACAGCGAAGCCGGCAGCAGCCGCCGCCGCGGCGCTGCTGCTGCTGCTGCTGTGCTGCTGGCGAGCTGCTGCATCTGCAGGTCCAGCAGCTGCCGCTGCTGCAGCATCTGCTTCACCTGCATCTGCTGCTCTGCCGTCAGCCCACCCTGCATGACCTGCTGCTGCTTCATCGAGCGCAGCTGCTGCAGCAGCTGCTGCGCCTGCTGCTGCAGGTACTGCTGCTGCTGCTGCTGCTGCTGCTGCTGCTGGCCTTGGGCCTGCTGGGGCAGCGATGCCGCCGGCAGCGTCCCCTGGTGCTGCTGCCTGCTGTACTCTGCAGCAGACTCCGGGAACAGCATGGATATGTCCATGTCGCTGGGGGTGGCGCCCCGTCGCGGCGGCGCAAACACAGCGCCGCTGCTGACAGTCCTGCTGTTGTTGGCCGGCGGCTGCTGCCCCAGGTACCCGCTGGAGCCCGCAGGCTGCAGCAGCGGCAGCTGCTGCTGCTGCTGCTGCTGCTGCTGCTGCTGCTGCTGGTGGTGGTGGTGCAGCGGCTGCTGGTGCAGCGTGGGAGTCACGGCTGCTTGCTGGCGCTGCTGCATCCGCAGCTGCTCGAGCAGCGACCCGCTGTGCTGCTGCTGCTGCTGCTGCTGCTGCTGCTGCTGCTGCAAGCCGCCTCCAGCTGCTGCTACTGCTGCTGCCGCGTCGTGGCTGCCCATACTCAGGAGGCCAAACGGGCGCTTCCCCACCAACTGCTGCTGCTGCTGCTGCGGAAGAGACACAGCCGCACCTGGGAAGCTTGCTGCCCCCTGCAGGTCCCCGGCTGCCGCCGCTGCTGCTGCTGCTGCGGGCAGGGGCCCAGAGGCGTGCCTGCCCAGCAGCACCTCGTGTGACCCCGGCAACTGCTGCTGATGCTGCTGCTGCTGCTGCTGCTGCTGCTGCTGCTGCTGCTGCTGCTGCTGCTGCTGCTGCTGCTGCTGCGCCGCCTGCTGGCGCTGGTGGTGGCGCTGCCGCATGTGCTGGAGGAGGCGCTGCTGCCGCTCCGGGGGCAGGCTGGCCCACAGCTCCTGCAGCGAGCGCCCAGAGGCCCCATCTGCTGCGGCTTCTGCTGCTGCTGCATCCTGCAAGCCGATCGCATGCTGCTGCCGCTGCTGCTGCTGCTGCTGCTGTTGCTGCTCAGTGTCACCCCCCAGCACATCCCTCGAGTGCAGCGTGGCGGGTGTGTCACCTTCCGTGACCCCCAGCAGCTCTGCAACGCCTGCACGGGTCAAGCCAGACACCTGCTGCTGCTGCTGCTGCTGCTGCTGCCGTTGCTGCTCGCCAGGTCCATCTGGCAGCATGTCATTTACATCCCCAGCAGCGGCAGCAGCAGCGGCAGCAGGTGGCGCGCCTGGCGTGCCCTCGGCGGCTGCTGCATCCACGTGCCGCGCGAGCTGCTGCATGCGCTGCTGCACACCCGGCAGCTGCTGCTGCTGCTGGCCTTGCTGCAGGTGTGCGTCCGTGTGCCGGCCAGCTGGTGGATGCTGTGCACCTGCACCTGCTGCTGTTGTCGATTCGATTGCCATGGTGAGGATGCAACAAGGAGCGCAGCGGCAGAGCCAGGTGAGGAACACAAACACAGGCAAGGGCTGAGTCGGGTGCATGTGCAACAGGCCATATGACTATCCCCGGCAACCGCAGACAGCAGCAGGCGGAAACCCGGCAGCATGGGGAAGGCCCAAGACCCAGTCGCCTGCTGGCTGTGTCTCTGCTGTTTGAGCGTATGATGTTGTGTAAGCAGCCTGCAGGCCGACTTCTCATGGCTATGGAAGCTGCCACGCAAATGCACTACCACGGCACATGCGCTCCACATGTTGCTTGTTCACGCTTGACCGGAGCCGCAGCATCCCCCACATGTGCATGCGGGTGTGCAGCGTGGCGAGCAGGCAGTTGCACGGCTGTGAGCAGCTTGCAGGATGCATGCGAGCTGTGTGCAGTGTGCCATGATACGCAAGGCATGGCCTGCTGCTGCAGCTGCCACGCCAGCTCAACATATGCAGATGCGCTGCTGCTGCTGCAGCTGTGCAGGAGTTGCGGTACATGCGTTCAGCCAGCTGCTGTGTGGTGATGGTGGCACTGCTGCCTCACCTGACTGCTGCACGCTTCCCCAAGCGGGCGTGGGTCGCTGCAGGTGGTGCTGCTCCGGCAGTACACAACCCTCCAACACCTGCGACTGTGTGTGCTGCTGCTGCCACTGTGGTTGCACCGGCACGCCTAGCAGCTGCGGCTGCTGCTGCTGTTGGTGTTGGTGCGGTGCACCTAGCAGCAGTCCAGAGCCGAATGCTGCAGGCTGCCCCTGCCAACCCTGCTGCTGCTGACCAACCTGAAGGACAAAAAAAGATTGGGTGGTGAGCCACCCACGACAATACTTAGCTGGCCTCACGCTGTGCTGCTGCTGGTGCTGATGCTGCTACTGCTGCTGCTGCTGCTGCTGCTGCTGCTGCTGCTGCTGCTGCTGCTGCTCTGCGAGCCCACATACCGCTACCTCCTTTTTTGCGCGCGCAGCTTGCATACGTTGGAGAATGAGATCCAAATCCATGTTGTAGTAGTTCCCTGTTGGATTGCGAGAGGCCAAGAAGTTCAGGAGTCTATCGCTGCATTGCGACCTGTCAGCTAACTGCTAAGCTGATCTGCACAACAAGTATCTAATGTAGGCAAGTCAAAAATATCATGGCATTGTGAATGCTCTGTACATCTGCGCAGCTCGTGGTGTAATGTCGCAGTGTTCGAGAGTGAGAACTCCCGCTGCCGCTTTAATAAAAGCAGCACCTTGAAACCATTACAGAACAGTGGCTGCGTTCATGGTGCACCCACTTTATGCATGGCTGCACACTTGGATAGTGCGCTGTTACAGCGACTCCAGAGTTACTGCAGTAGCTCCCAGCTGGGGAGTGTGAAGTGGTGCCAACGCGTCCACCTGCAGTTGGCTCAAACAACGGCTTACGTGTCACATTTTCGGTGTACATGGTGTCTCCTGGCTGCCTGCAAGCCGCAGGCAGTACCTGTCGTGCTGGCAGTGCAGGAGCTCAACAGCTGCACAGCTACGTAGTGTATGCACATGTGGGGTGCACATTGAGTGGACCAGTTCGTGATGGCATGAGCGAGCTATTGCAAGCACATTGTTTGCAGGCGCAGCTGTAATGGTACAAGCATAGTATGTGATGTAAGCACGATGTTGCTGAAAGGATCATGGCATCCCCAATTGTGCCGACATTATGCCACAGTGCGGCGGCGGGACAGCCCGCTCGGCAGCCAAATTTGGAGGCTACATGCTGCAGCTCAAAAGCAACAACAATGACAACAACAATGACAGCAATAAGAGTTCAACGAAGAGTTCAGGAGTTCAACAGACAATGCCAACTCAAAAAAACAGGTCACCAGGCCGTGTCATGATGTGTGAACATGTGAATAGAACAAATTTAAAACGGCACTTGGGCTCCAGGTAAGTGCAAAACGGCATACCATTAAAGCACTGCTGGACCAGGAGCGGCCCGCTCAAGCTCTCCTGGTGCTCCGGTTGCCATGCAAGCAAGCTGGACGGCATCCAAGCATCACCTTCATACGCACCTGTACCGCAAACCACGGTGCACGTGCACGTGTCACTCATGTCAGTGACACGTACAACCAGCTGTTTGCTCAGCACCAGGTTTGGGGCTCACCACTGGCACCATACTGTCTTCTTTATGATCACAACTTTGTAAACTTCACAAACTTTACAATTGTATAGGAAACGAGCTAGTTAGGCGTCTATTCTAGTCAAAAATTACCCAAATGATCCAGTGCTCTTGCTATGAGCACAAGGACCCTGTGGCTAATACAGCGTCCCTGCAACGCTTGTAATCACGCCGCTCAAGCATTGTGCCGGAGCCAAAAGCTGAAGTTGCATTTTTTTAGTTTAATCCGGAGGCCCTTGGCATTGGGTTACTAACAACATATCTTCCTGTACTCTGGACGGCCTCTTAATTCCTGTCAAAACCCACATCCCAAAGGGTGCATCTGGATGCACGACAGATATGTTGGCCGCCACACGCTGTACCACATGTGGCACAGGTTGTGTACAGGTCCTTGCGGCGCCTCTGCACCTGGGGTGCCTCAGCAAGGCAGGGCTGCACTGCATCGCACACCAACAGACTACTACCCTGCCTGACTCAGGGGTGAACTCGGAGTTGAACTATCTCTGCTGACACTGTGTCAGCACTTGGGCCAAGTGAAACATACCAGTCACAGCACACCATCATCGATCAAGCCACGTCACCCACAGTCGTGAACCTGCTGTGAACAGTAAACCAGCAGCTGCTGGCCAGCCATGGTTGTGCACTGCGCTGTGTTGAACACGTGCACGTTACAATCAAGGCGGCGGCACCCCGCTGTTTGTTGACAGCTGCTGCTGAACTGCGCAGTTTACCACTTCAAGAGGCTTGTTGCTAGGCACTGCACTACTGGCTGCAGCCAGCTCCAGCTGGCTTTGGCTGCTCTCCCTGCAGCCAGCCGTCACGGCTGGAACGGTTCGGGCGGTGTCTTTCAGCCGCTCCTGGGCTGCAGTTAATGCACAGCTGCGTACCTCAAGTAGTGATGCAGATCCCCGTCAAAGGTGTGTTGAAATATGCAACGGTTTTTCAATAGGCTATTGCGCGGGTCAAGGACCCTGCGACCTTTTATCGATTCCCAATCTAGGTGCATGCGTTCAGCAGAACCAAATGCTTGTGAATAAGATGGCTGCGTAAGTAGAGAGTGGGAGAGCGCGGGAGAGTGCGAGTAAGGCTGGCAGTTTCTGAGTGGCCGCCTGCCCGCGTGCACATCAGGCGTATACAGATTCGTTACCTCTGTCAATGTATAACATGCTCACAAACATGCAATTCTGATGCTGTGCTGGCCACGGGAGCCTGCTATCGCATTCGCCGTGCATTGCATCGCGTTGCAGTAAGGAGGGGTTGACTCCCCTTAGATCCTGTCACACCCCTTGTAGCAGAGGGATAGATGATGGATATTAGTGAATGTAACACGGCAGAAATGTTTCTACATGCCTCTGGGGATGTCTATGTGCTAAGCTTCCACTAACTTCCAACATATTGCACAAAGATGGCGCTGTTGCTATGGCTTAAATGGGTAATATGATGATGATGATCTTGCAAGAAGGGTGGGAAATCAGCGGAGGTTGGGAGTTAAATTTCAGTGGGCAGGGTTGAAACCGGGGAAGTTGGGAGGTAGTGGGATTTAGTGGTAAAGCAAAAGCAGGAAGTTAGTGCAAACAGCCACGGACTGGGGGAAGTTAGCTGCTCAAGACATGGATTGGGCACCTGTAATTGCCAGAGGTCCCCTGGGCCCCTCCTTGGGGTGTCTGCATGGTGTACTGTGGCAACTGGGCTTTAAAGCAAGCTCATCATGCGCCTGTGCCATGAGTCACCTGCAGCGTGGGTGAGACACAAATGGCTGGGCCCCGGGCATGCAAGGTGTATGCAATCACCAGTTTGCTTGCAGGCAACTGTTTGCAAGCTTCCTACAAATGATGCAGTTCCTCTGTCGATTTGCACAGATGTAACTGATGTGAGTACGACAGCGTTGAAACAATGTCACTGATACGAAAAGCGTCTTCAAGGCCTTGGAGGCTGCTTGGCGGGAGCATGGTGGTTTTTGGCAATACACTGCCATCATCAGCGGCGCGCCTGAACCCGCTTCATGCCGCTTTCAGGTGCTGCTGCAGCTGCAGACATCTGTAGTCTCTGGCCCAAACTTCAACACAGATGCATGGGAAGACATCATCTTCCACCCCCGGTTTTGTTACCCCACCATGTACGCAGCAGACTTCAGATGGGACGAGATGGAGTGGAGCCAGTTGAGTGATAGCTGTTGGTCTCATCTGCACAGGTTTGCTACCAGCAGCTGCAGTGCAGATACGCAAAGGCGCAGGGACGGCTCTGTATACATACAGCACAGACGCACAGTGCATGCTGCCGGGGCTGCCGTGGACCAGTCAGAACCTCACACACCCTGACAGCTGCCGCCATGCTGAAGGGGTATTAGAGCGTGTGTGCAAAAATCAAGTTGCCAGGCTTTCTACAATGTGTTTGTGTATCAATTGGGTGGGCGGCGCTGGATTGGTGTGTGCTGCAACTTGCAGCAAGCTTGGAAGTTGGTGCATCTTGTGTTTGCATATGTTGCAATATGTACATGCTGATGGCTACAACTGGATTGGTAACATGATGATGATGACGGTGGTGATGGACATGTCCATCTTCAAGTATAGCCAATTGATATCATAATCAGCAGCAATGTCTTCACGGTGCCACTGAGTCGCATGCTTTGCGCATGGGCACTTGCCGTCAATAAAGCCGGTGGTGAGAGTAGCCTGTGCCCTGGAAATGATGTCAGATAACACTAGTGGCTTGGCAACAACTAACTTCCTGGCTTGTGTCACTAACTGCCCCTAAATTCCTGAAATGAGGCTTTCAGCAGGAAGTCAGGAGGTAAGATCTACTGGGAGAGCCCAGAAATATGGAAGTTGGGAGTTAGCAGAAGTTTTTTTTCCACTATGTTGATTTGGCCCCTTTAGACCACGTACAACACAGCTGTGCAAGCAGAATCAATAACTTCCACCGTTTACCCCTCCGCTACAAGGGGTGTGACAGGAGTTAAGGGGAGTCAACCCCCCTTGTTGCAGTATACTGCACGTACATGGGCGTGCGATGGCAATGTGATGACGGTGCGATAGCTTTGGCGGATGTGCCGGTTACATTGTTATGGCATTCCGTTAGCACAACAATTTGGAGCCGCAGTAAACGGCCGTTTTGACCCTTGAGGAACCCTAGGGCACTGGTGCCCGTGTGTACTGTATGCTACCGATACCACATGTGACCCTCATCTGCCTGCAACATACTGCTGCAAGGTTCTGGCAGGTCGATGATGGATCCTCACAGTGGCGCGTGCCTGTCATGTGCAGTTACTCGACGCGTGATACCACGCCGGCTGCAACCGACAGACTTGTCAGCACAGTGAAGACTGTACTGCTGCGGTATAACCTCCAACTGCTGGGCTGATTCCAACGCACAAAAATGTGTAGCCAAGCGTCGAGTAACGTGCATTCCGCCATGGCTTCAGACTTCGTGCTGTCAGACAGCCACATGGCCGGTAGTAGAGTCACTAGCTGAGTGTCGGTGACTGCAGCATGCTACGCGTGCCAACGCTTTGATCGTGCATACAGACAGAACATTGAAACCTTTTTGGATGTTTTAAAGCCATACCAAGTATGGAACGATCCTGTTATGTCGTCGGAACGGTGCCATGTCTGACCGACAGACGGAAAGGGTTGCTGCAGTGACACCAACTCTACCTGAGATCTACCACTACGTCATGTTTTTGCAGAGCGCTGGTCTTATACAGCGTCGCCGGGAAGATATCTTCACCTTCGCCCGCCACGCCATACATAACTCCCTCTGCTGTCCAGGCGCTGCCTGTGAGCTTAGAGTCTGTGACTGCAGTCGCTCACACATCCCTGAAGTTTACACAGCAACATGGCTTCACTACGATCAGCTGCAGTATCGCTGCTGGGAGCTGTGCTTGTGCTGGCCCTGGTGGGCTGTGCTTCAGCTGGCGACTTCGGCAGTTGGCAGACAGGCCGTGCAACATTTTACGGTAAGCAGCAAATTGCTGCTGAGATAGCTTGGCTGCTGGACTATGATCTGCTTGCTTCAACGCTCAGAGCGTCGGGTGACACTGCAGCAGCCATCACCAACATGCAGCTTCAGCTATTGAAGACAAGCTCCGGGTTGCACGCGTGCTGGAGTTGAGTTTTTTGTGCTAGGGCCTGGTCGGCTAGCGTGCCATCAGCGTTGGTGGTGTTTTTCGGCCCTGCAAGGACCGATACCCAACTGACCCGATCCTGTGCCATATCTCCGCAACTTGCTTCAGGCACTGACGCATGGAGTATTCACAAAGGATCCTGCATGTTTGGCTACTTGGACTACCGCAGGGCCACTGGTGAGTGCCAGGCGCCAAAATTTAGTTGGACCCACAGAGCTTTGCAGCCCTCAAGCGGTACCTGTCCTTTCTGCTTTCCTCAGATGGTACGCCCTGGCGGTTGTTAGTCGGCTGAACATGTCGTGCGCTGCTGATGCCTCGCAGGGTGGGATGTGGTGGCTATCAGCGATGTCGCCAGCGACTACCGTGGCTCGTGCGGGTGAGCATCGTTTCACAAGTTTCAGCTGAACGGTGCTTTGCACTTGCCGGTTGGCCACGTAAACAACATGCAGGCAGCTTGCCAGCCGTGCCATCAACTGCAGCACTGCAGCAACATGAAAGGATGGCATCTGCATTTGGTGCGCTCACCCAACACTACTGCATTCCTGTTGCTTCGCAGGAAGTGCAAGGAGGTCAAGTGCAAGAACATGAACTTCAAAGATGGCTACGGACAGTGGCTGGACCGCAGCAGCGTGTGCTACGATGAGTTTTCATCCGTAGTGGTCATGGTCACCGACACCTGCCCATGCCACTACCCCAACAACTTCCACAGCAACAAGCGCTGGTGCTGCGGTGACATGTACCACCTGGACCTGAGCATCTGTGAGTTGCCGGCTGGCAGCAGTTTCAGTACAGTTTGGGAGTGCTCGCAGCAGCTGGCCCGGGAGGCAGCCCTGCCCTTCCGTCATCCGCATCATTGTGTCCTTGATTGCTGCTGAAGCAGCCAGCTACCTTGCCTGCATCATGCAACAGGTGCAGCAGATGGAATATCAAGCAGCAGGAAGGTCAGCTCCAGGCAGAAATTCCACAGCACCTGCTCCCGTCGTGCAGCAGCCAGAACACCGCACAGAAACTGCAGCAAGTTGCTCGCGCACAGCGAACCGTTGCTCGCCTGCCAATTGTTCATGCACAAGCACCGACGCGAGCCTGCCCGTCCTGCTGCTTGTTTACCCTCGCACGCGCACGCACATCACGCGCAGGGGCGTTTGAGAAGCTGAGTGACACCAAGTGGGGCGTCATCGCCACATCATGGCGGGACGTGCCCTGCTGGCACAGGCCCCAGAAGTGGGCAAAGGTGCCGTCCTGGAAGAAGTCCACACCCGGCCAGAAGCCGCCTCGTGGCTTCCGCAGGAGCCAAGACGGACGCCCGGCAGCCTGGTACGACTTCGGCCACCGGAAGGCACTGTAAGTGCAGCGCACGGTCAGTCATTTGAGGCGGTGGAGCTGCAGCACGGTTTTTGTAGGTGGCTGCTGGCCACGTCGCGGGTAGCTAGCTCTGGGTTTGAAGAAGAAGGGTGCATGTGGGGGAGTGATGCGGCGGCTGTAACGCAGCGCTGCACTTGCATGGAACTGTATCAGCTGTCTCATCAGGGTTAGATCAGTACTGCTTGGATGCTGCATGCACCATTTTGAGGAAACACAACCGGTTGGTGCTGTGGGGCTTCACTGCGGCAGTGTTGTTGCGTTGGTTGTTGCCGAACTGGGGTTGGTAAACCAATTTCTGTAGAGTGAGCATGAACTTGGCAGCAAGGCAGGGTGTTGTGTCATGGCATTGTGTCATGGCAGTGTATGGTGTGCAGAGCTGTGGGGTGGGTGTGTGCAGAGCTGTGGGGTATGCTTGTGTATGTAGCGCATGTTGCAAGGACATTTTGTGGTTGTTTGGTGGGGATGGGGGGTTTGGTGGTTTGGTGCAACCCAGAGCGTCCAGCGGCCGCATGCCGCGGTGGCACTGGCGCACCTGCTTGCAACGAGTCCTGTGGCAAAGGCTAGAAGCAGCCCCCTGCCAGAGCAAAAACTATGAAGAATGGAGGTGCCTGTCGCATAGCCAGGTTGAGCAATAACTCAGGCTGTTTGCAGGAAGCATGTAGGCACTTTACAAAACACGCGACTACAGTTCTGCCAGCATCAAATTGAAGGCTGTGCTCATGCATGTCCCAGCGGCACATGCATATACCTACATTGGCGCAGCCGATACGCTTGCTGCTGCCAACTACTATGTTTGTGTCGTGCTTGCATGCTTGGAAGTGTTGCTTTGCATTGACTGCAAGCAGCCAATGCCGCAGTGAATGATGCATGCTGATCCGGCAGTCGTCAATCTGTGGAACCCATACTGCTCAGAGTGCACACATTCTATTCAGGATGCATGTGATTTGTCTGCCTTTAGTGTTGTTGTTGGTGTTGTTTGTGCAGAGCTTCAATACGTAGGACCGTTGCCAGATATGTGTCCTGAGCATGCAGGTCATGATGCGTTTCTCAATGCATGACAGCTCTTCAGAGAGCTGGCCAGACAGCACTCACTTGAGTACTGTTCTGTGGCCGTTGGTCCTTGTCCTGCTCGGTCAACAGCAACATGGGTGGCGCACAGGAGAGAGAGTGTTAGTGCGATGGATGATGGATGGCATGGGAAAGTCAGAACAACTGATTGGCGGCTGCAGCAATGCAGCTGAGCACCTGCCATGCTGGCTCTGCACTGACTACAGCAAACCTGCCTCTCATGATATTTGGTGGCTGTTGATTGACGCTATTGCAAGCTTGCTTGCCGTCACATCTACCTTTCAGCAGTGAGCGGCTGACAGTCCATGGGGCATGCATACTGTTGTGCAACCATTTACAAGAGGGTTAAAGTAGTACATTGCACGTGTTTGTCCTCTACCACTCCACTGTTGCGCATGCTTGTTGCAGGCCTATATACTGTGCCAAGAACAGCTGCAGCTTGCCATTTGGTCTGGTGGGCGAAATATTGTTGACGCTCACGTGGCATTCTTCGAATGTCAACCGTGTAACTGATTGTTATTTCTATAAAGGAGGCCGTGTGGGCCAGCAGGGGGGACACAATGAACAGGTTGTGCTTTGCAAGCGTTTTGCACATGCAATGTAGGCGATGATTGTTATCAACACGTAACTTTCACAGCAAATCACCACAATCGACAGCCAGTGACCCGACCATTGCTACTAGCATCGGCAACCAATTTGAACAAAGCCATTGTTGCAGTACACATGCATTTCTCAACTACTCTAGACTTGGATGCTTGCTACGTGTTCATCAGTACCACCAGCGGCGCAGCAGTACAGTGGGTGGAGCCAGCTTTGCTTACATGTGCAGCCTCGCATGCAGGGGTAGGGTGACACTTGCTTGCCTCTTGCCGCTACGTCAAAGTGCTTCTATTCACAAGCATTTGACAGCCAATGCCGCAAAGGTATGGCTTACAAAGAAGATTATCATTATGCATATTAGATGATGTGACAGCTGCCACCCAGTGCTCAGCAGCCATACATGACTCATAAGGTTTGGTGATCCTGCTGTGGGCGGTCTATGCGGGTGGTGGCAAATTGCCACTGGCTGGTTACTAGTAGTAACACCGATACTTTTTCAGGAAACCTTTGTCTCAAACCTCACACCCAGCAAAACCAGCCACAGCCCAACAAATGCGCTGCCCTGGCCCAACCCACAAGTTGTTCTGAGGCTGTGGTTGGCCACTGCTCCCTGCTGCTACCAGTTGGTAGCAATGCAATCAAGCCTCTCTGCCTCTCGTGTTCTGCAGACTGCTGTCCCTGTGACTGTCTTTTTGTGCCTGCTGCCTCGTCCGACAGCTGCAGCTGTTTGCTGCAGGTCTGCTGCATACATGCAATGGCACTGCATGATGCCAGTGTCAAAGCCTTGCCACGTCATAAATCAATCATCATCACATTGCCCATTTCAACACTGATATGTCATGAATCGATCATCATCACATTACCCAGTCACAGTTTGGATGTTACACTTCACATTCAATACTAATACCGTATTATATGAGTCATGGATCAATGACAGTGGTTATGGACGGCCTGGAGGGACGGATCATGACTTCCCAGACATGCGCACCACACACAGACTCTCGTTATGGCTTGAATGGGTAATATGGTGATGATGACAGACGCTCGTTGCGCAAACAATCTGTGCACTGTGGCAGGCCTGGGCCCCCCACAGCGTCACAGTTTGGATGTTACACAACAGGAACATCGCCCTGGCTGCTGCGTCGGCTGCGTCACAGCTTGGTCGACACCTCCATGCCATCCTTGACGTTGTCTTGCCACTCCAGCGGCGCAGCTATGTAGCGGCTGCTGTAGCTGCTGCTGCTGCGCACGTACTGCAGGTAGGGCTTCATGCCGCCCTCGGCAAACACACCTGCGCCAGGCACAGCAGCAGCAGCAGCAGCAGCAGCAGCAGCAGCAGCACAATCCTCTCAGCAGGTGGCGCTCAAAAACACTTTCAGCAGGAGCGCCGGAAGGAACGGCAGCCAGCCCCTTGCGCGCGTGCAGTGCCACCACAGCACTGAGTCAGCGGCGCTTCATGGCAGCTGCACATGCACCGGGAGCCGGGCGACCTCTGCAGCGAGCACTGCACGCCACCCTCAGCAGAGGCCACCTGCGTGCCTTGGCCCTGCCACCTGCATGGCCCTGCCGCGTGCCTTTGACCCAAACCATCAGCTCGATCAGTGCCTGTTCCGGTGCGTACCTGGTGCGGCCCTGCGGCAGTGTTGCAGCTGCACCCGTGCCAGCGGCAGCACCCCAGGCACCAGCGGCTGTCCACCATCACAACGTGCAACGCCGGCGGTACCACCCATTGAATTCGGCCTGCACTGCCCACCTGCGGTGTCTGCCACAGCACCTGGTGCCCAGGGCGGCTCTGCTGCTTGCAGGTACACCAGCAGCAGGCCGCACCAATCAAGCAGCTGCTTGCCAAGACCAACACGTGCGACGCATACTGTGGAGCCTGGCGTTGCCCGCACGCGTCAGCCGCCACGACCACAGCACGAGCTCCGAATGGTGCTCTGCTGCTTGCAGGTCTACCAGTGGCAGTGCCTTCAGCACAAGCTGCGGCATGGTATCAGCGCTGCCGTACATCACCCACCTGCGTTGTCCGCCAAGACCACAGCGCCTGGTGCCAGGTGTGGCTCAGCTGCCTGCAGGTACGCCAGCGTCTCCTTGGGAGTGCCATCCAGCAGCAGGAAGTCAATGGGCCTGCCAAACTTCGCAGCTACTTCTGGCAGCTTGCTGCAGGCATCGCCCCACCATACATCAACCTGCAGCAGCAGCAGCAGCAGCAGCAAGAGGGAACACATGTGGGCAGGATGTGACACACAGTGCTTGCAGTGCAGCGGCACACACACACACACACACACACCACATGTGGTAAGTCTGAATGTTGCTTAAGCAAGCTGGCAACCAGCTGAACGCAATGGGGTTGTACAAAAGCTACAACGTCTCTTCTTCTGATACTTTACTTTGGTTGTCATGTCGCATTGCTGTGCTGTCTTGATGGTCTGCTTATGCTGCTGCACTGCAAGACTGCCAACACTGACTGTCGCTGCTGCAATCCTAGCTGCCAGCAGGGCTGACATCACTTGTGCAGGCTGCGCGCTGTTGCACGAGTGTGGAGCCACGAGAGCCCAGGCTGCCTCTGGCTGCTTCCATATGCCTTGGCTGTGGGGCTGTGGCACGGGCGGATGCAGACAGCAACGCATGCTGATGCCCGCTGGCGTTCATGTACTCTGACCAAGTGCCATGCTGCTTGGTGTCTGACTCACCATGCTGCCAAGGGGCGTCTGCCGCTGCTTGTTGTTCTGCCCCTGGCTTGCCTGCCACAGGAAGCGCTTCGCCACGAGCAGCCAGCTCACGTCCTTTTCTATGCTCACAAGCCGCCCACCCGGCGGAAGCACCTGCACATGAGCAGGGCAGGTCAAGGGCAACGTGCCGGGCGCTTTCAAGCTGCTACTGGCTTGCGTAGACTGCAGAACTGAAAAAGCTAGCAGTTGATCAGTTGATCCTACACACGCCTGACCTGCTGGCTCAGGCAGCTGCACGTTTCTCCATCCCAACAAGGGCATGACTGTGCTAATAAAACAAGACTCGCACAGAAAGCCCTGATGATCACGCAATGGCAAATACTGCAGCAGCCTGCTTGCCCTTGCACAGTCAAATCAAACAGCAAGCGGTTCAAGGCATCCGGCCTATGTTATGCGTTGCCAAAGGACGTGTCAGCACTGTTCAGTCACCAAAGACAAGTCTGCATTTGTCGGTGTGGTTGCTGACTCCCTCCCTGAGGCACGCACCTGTGCAATCTTGATCGCGCTGTAGCCGGCCATCGTGCCGACCTCCACTGCCAGCCGCGGCTGCCGCTGCTGCACCAGCTGCTGCACTATGGCGGCCTTGCTGGGCCCCAGAAACGGCATGCCGTCCCGTTTGCCCCAGCGCTCCAGCCGCCGCGCAATCCAGTCGTCATCTACCTGCAATTGACAAGTGCAGTCAGCCAGCGGTCGGCGTCGCGGCGCAGTGCAGCGTCAGTGCACATGTGCAAACATGCAAAGAAGAGCAGTGTCAGCGCCTCCATTTGCACACAGACACGAGGTGCAGCAGCTTGCTGTCAGGCAAGTAGGAGGTCAGGCTGCAGCAGCAGCAGGCTGTGCTCCTGCAGTGAACACACCACCATCGTTCATCAGCTGGGGTTCCATTGCTGACATTGAGTGTGACTCAAATGCACAGGTGGCAGGTCAAATCCTATGGACGTCACACGCGAGACCAACCCGCAGCTGAGCCAGCTCTCCACTGCAGAAGCGGAGGCATTTGAGATGAAGCAGCTTGCAGTGCTCCCAGGCGCAGCCAATGCCGCACATAGTGCAACTCAGCTAGCACGTCATCTAGACTGCTACCAAGACTGAGAGATCTCGACCGCAACAAGCCACATACCACACGCCTAGTGCAGCTGGTACTGCAGTAGTATGCACATGCAAGTAACAGCATAGTGAGAATTCCAGTGCAGCTTGGAACATCAGAGCAGCATGCAACGCTGTCGAATGCACCATACGGCAAGCTGCTGCAGGGCGCACAGTTCTTTCACCTCTCTCAAGCGTGACACCTTCTGCCCCTGCTCGTCCAGCAGCACCTCCCGGTCGCCAGACCTAATCTGGGCCTGCCGCAGCTGCCGCCGCTGCTCCACCCTGGCCTCGCCTGCAGCCTGGTCAGCGTAGAACAGCCCTGCAAACACCAGCAGTCCTACCAGGTTTATGACGAGGTTCTGTGCGCCGCCGCCTTCTGCCGCCTGGAGGGCAGGCTCCTGCACACACCCAGAGGCAGCGCAGGTTTACGTGAGACAGGAAGGCAGGCTGCAGTGGGAGGTTCCTGCAGACAAAACGGCTGGTGGTGCAGAGCAGTGCAGGCCTGCGCATACACATGGTGTGGCTAGCCATGCACAAGCAGCAGAACACGGAATAACACAGCCACCATGGAGGAAGTCATGGGTAGCGCCACTGCTGTCATGCACCCCTGCTGGTTGCTGGGCAGCTAAAGAAAGGGCGCAGTTCGCTGCAACCTGTACACCGCCACCGTGCGCTGCCGCCCATCCCAGCCAGGTGTGTGCCACGTTTGCTGCATAGTGCTATGCAAAGCAAGCTGTCCTGCAACCTTTGGGACGCACCCTGCGCCACGCAGCAGTGCCATGCAGGGGCCCAGGCTCTGCCAAGCCGCTGGTACCGCACGCAATGAGCGTTCCTCTGCATGCGGCTGCTGGTGCAGGCAACCGTCCCCTGCATGTCCCCCCCGGCTGCTCAGGCTGGTTTTGCCGACATGCTTGGCACTGCAACAGCCTGGCAGCCCAGTCGAGCCGGCAGCAATGCACGCAGCCATTTGGGCAAAGCAGCTAAGAAGAGCAGCACAAAAGAGCAGCACATGGTGCAGCCTGCGTCTGGTATGCCGAGCAAGTGCTGCAAAGAACAGCTCATTACGGATTGACAGTCAAGAACAGCTGGCAGCCGCACCTGTATGAGCTTTGCTGCTGAGATGAGCGCAGCAACGAAGGTGGACGCAGCTGAGAAGCCAAAGAATGCCAACCGCAGCGGCCGGGGCAGGAGGTACCTTGATGCAGCGCGGGGTGCATGATGGTTTGATCAGTCAGTCGATGGTTGTATTGTATGAAGCGTTGGGGGTAAGTTGAATGGAGACAGGTGCAGGTGCCATGGAAACCCCAAAGGAGGGTAAGCCATTGTAGCAGGAAAGTGGTTCTGGAGGCAAAGCAGGAGCCAAATGCCGGGATGGATATAACACTTCAAGAGTCACAGCTTAAAGAGTTTACCTTCAGCGACAATGCATTTTTCTTTCGACTGCACCGCATAGCCGTCACAGGGACCCCGCAGCATACAATGTGTGTGCGTGCGTTGCGCAGTGTCTGCACGCGCAGGGTCACTGGTGCACGCCACAAGCTGCAGCACTGCAGGAGGCATGCCAAGCACAGCGGTTGCCCCTTTCTTGCGAGCTGCTGCACTGCCCTCCACATGCAAGCGCTGCTGCGCACTCGCTGCAAGATGGTGCTGCCATTCACTCACTCCAGGAAGTTGTTGGGGTCCCGCAGCTCATCCTCCAGCTGCCGCCGCTTGCTGGCATCGAGCTCCGGCTCGACCAGCTGCTGGAGCTGCTGCTGCTGCTGCTGCTGCTGTTGCTGTGGTGCAGTCGCGTCCGCGTCTGCAGGCGTGTCAGAGTCGTGTCTGCACTATTCAGCACAGCATTGACGGTGTGCTATGGCTGACCTTGACGGCTGCGGGCCATGTGCAGCGGCTAGCAACAATTCGCCTCTCCGCTAGATGAACTGAGGTGAGGAGGTTGCTGACCATGAATGTCTGCCAGAAATGCAGTTGAGCATGTGTGTCGGGAGAGGTATCCATGATCATCAGGCAAGCTGTTCTTGCTTCAACAGGACACTGCCAGCTGTGGCAGTCAAAGATGTAGGCATGCACAATAGATGAGACATTGGCTGAAACAGCTTGATGCAGTTGATGGACCAGCGTGATTCCTCTATGGCCTTACCTGTGCCCTCCCTGTTGCTGTTGGTGCGGCAGCGTCCCTTCCTGTGGCTGACACGGGGTGCCCTGCTGAAGCGGCACGGCGGTGCAGCAAGCACATGCCCTGTGTAACTTGCTGTCCTCAGCCTGCTTAACATGCTTGACCTTTGTGCGTTGCACCCTGTTCAGATGTGAAACTGGGTCTGCATCACTAGTACCAGTTTGCGCTCTGTGCTGCAGCGGTGCTGCTGGTGATACCTGGTACTGCACAACGTGTGGGAGTGCCCAGTACACGGCCTCACTGGTTCAGCAGCAGAGCGCTTGCTCAGCAATGCTGTCAGCGGATAAGAACGTTCCCTAACCCCCTGCACCTCGATGACGATGTTCCTGGGACTGCGAGCACAAACAATCTAGGATGTGAGTGTTTCAAGATCATTGCGAACTACACACGTCCTTATGCTCAGCCTGCCACGCCAAACGTGCGTTGTGTCCATTGAAGGTTTCGCAAGTTACTCGACTGCTGTCTTTGACAGGCGGTAGCGGCGAGTCAACAGGATTGACACCGTTTGTTAGTTGGGGTTGTAGATCATGCTGCACGGACGGACGAACTGTGCTAGTCAGCATGCAAGCACCAGCAGCAGAGGCAGGCCTGTGCAGCAGCACCTGTGCCAGCTGCCTGCGCAGTGTCTGGCCAGGGCCAGCCAGCGTTCCGTCAAGCGTCATTCAAACAAGAATGGACACCTACACGGACAAGGCCTGGGTCCCAGCCCGAGTACCTGGGAGGGCCTGAACCAGGCCCTGGCAGATGAGTTCCTGCAAGCGATCAAGGCGCCACAGGTGCCTGAGCCCAAGGTGTTTGTGTTTGTAAGACATGGTCACAGCACCTGGAACGAGCAGAGCCGCATCCAGGTGAGCAGGCAGCACACAGCTGATGGTTGTAAGCTACAATTTCTGTGCGCTTGAATGCAAGCAGCAGATCGCTCAGTTGGGCACACTGTTGTTGCTGTATAAGCTGTTGACCGGCCATTGCAAGGCTTGAGAGAATCTGGAAAGCAGCATCTGCTGTTGCTGCTTTACTTGCTGCATGCTTTGTTTCTGCCACCCTGCAGGGCAACACCAACGAGTCAGAGCTGACAGACGTGGGCAGGGCACAGGCAGTGCTGGCACGGCAGGCTCTGCAGCACGTGGAGTTTGTTAGGTGCGCATACACACTCATACATGCAGCAGCGGCAGAAACATAGACACAGCAGCAGCAAGAGCAGCAGCCGGCGGCGCAGCAAAAGCTTCTGATGGATGGTTCATGTATCATAGTCACCTTGGCGAGACCAGTCAGAGATGTATAATAACCACCAGCACTGCAGGTATGCAGCTGAAAGCTCAACAACAGCAGCACAGGGTGTGTTGCTAGCAGCTGCTGCCTCGATATCTCAGACAGCAGTGTTCTCTGTATCGGTATCTCCATGCAATGCAACCCACTCACCACTGCGGCTGGTGTCCACGGCCAAGTGCATCGCATGCACTGCCGCCCTGCTCTGCTCTGCTTGCTTCATCCGCTGCAGCTGCTTCTCGAGCCCTCACACGCGGGCCCGCCAGACGGCAGAGATTGTGTGGCAGGTGCGCTTCATTTGTCACACCATGCATGCATGCAGCGAGCTGCATGCAGGGCTGTACCGCCGCTTGCACCCTCGCACACACCCATTACCTTCTGCTGGGAGGTAACCAACAGCACGACCAGCACCAAGTCATCTGGCAGGGAAATTTCGTGATGGTGTGGCCCTGCATGCATCGCAACAGCTCAGAAGCGCAACATCAGAGTGCTTCAATGTGTGCGCTGCGCTTCTGTACGGTGTGTGCGCAACATCTCACATGCTTCGCACGCTGAGTGCACCTACTGGGTTGCTGCATCGCAGCCCTGGGCGGACCAGGCGCCCGTGCAGCAGCCGCAGTACCTGCCCAGCCTCAGCGAGGCTGACCTGGGGTGGTTCCAAGGCAAGAGGAACGGTGAGCCGCAGCAGCGCAGTGGTCGTGACTGCAGCTGCGCTTGACTTGCAGTCAGGCGCGCTGGCGAGGCAGGCACAGCATCAAGCATTGCGCAGGGCTGTGCAGCTGGGTGGACGGTGCAGCGCACAGAGCGGCTGCAGGCAAGCAGCGTGTGGTTGTGTGTTTTGTGCAGCAGCTGCAAGACGACCAGCCGCCCATGTTTCGCATGCTTTGCGAGTTTCTGGCAATGCAGTACTGCCCATCACTGCTTGCACCACAAACGGACTATGCACCACCTGCCACATCAACGAGATTACTGAGATGCTGCACGCTGCCCTCTGCGTACTTTCTGCGTCCCCCGGCTGGGCTGACAGAGGACATTGCCAACAGCCACCCAGAACTGTACAAGTGAGACCACAGCACAGCACAACACTGCTTGCCCCACGGTCTCAGTTCACTTGCCATGCTGCAGCCTCGTATGGTTCGAGCTGTCTGTTCTGTGTACAGCTGTGGCAGCTGTCCTGCACGCAGAGGTGCACGCCTGCCTGCAGCTCGCACTTTGTCGCCAGGCACGCAACTCATCCGAACCAGCTCCACAGCGTACATGCGAGTGCAATCTCTATCTGTGCCGGCCAGACAGCAGAGCGCTCGCCGGTCCCACTGGCTGACGCCCTGGTATAGCTGGTGCTGTGTTGGTGAGCTTGTTGCCGGTGTGCTGGCCGCAGCATCACCGCTCGCAACGACCGCCATTGCCTTAGCCTGCTGTGCCCCCGTGCTGCTGTGCGCCCTGCTGCTGCTGCTGCTGCTGCTGCTGCTGCTGCGCGTGTGCAGGGTGTGGCGTGATGAGCCGGAGCGCTTCGAGCTCGAAGGCCGCTACCCGGTGCTGGATGCGTTCAGGCAGGCACGCCAAGCGTGGACGGGTGAGCAGCGCTGCCGTGTGGTGCACTGCAGCGGCGAAGGGTCGCTGTGCTTGACTGGGGTGTCGGCGAGGCAGTGCCGGCCTGGGGAGGGCTAGTTCAGCAGCAGGCGTTGAGGCAGGCCGTGCCACAACCCCATTCTACTGCAGCAGTTGTTTGGAAAAGATCAGGAACGTGCTTCCAACTGTGGGCGGGCAACCTGTGTGGCTGTTGGCTGCACCGCATGCAAGGGATAGCTGTCTGCTGGCCTGCTGCTGCATGGACGCTGCGAGCTACTCACCAAGGCGCAGGCAGCCATGGGCCAGGCAATGGCGTCACTGATCAGCCTGTCGCGCGGCAGCTTAATCATGCTGCAGCTCAGTGCACACTCCATGCCGCCGCATGCGCCAGAGGGAGTCTGACTGTGTGGCTGCGGCACATGACACTGCACCTTGCTGCTGCTGCTGCTGCTGGTGCTGCTGGTTCAACCGTCTCACACACACGCTGCATCTGCCACCGCTGTGCTTGTGTGCACCCTGCGTCACCCACCTGGACAGACCTGCTGGCTGCGCCCGGTGGCAACCACCTCGTCATAACGCACAAGAGCCTGCTGCGTGCGCTGCTGTGCACGGCGCTGGGCCTGCCCCCCCGCCAGTTCAGGGCCATCGACATCACCAACGGGGCTGTGTGCATGGTCAGGTGGGACTGCTGCTGCTGCTGCTGCGCATGCCTTTGTTCCTGCTCGTCTGCTTCAGCAGGTCACGCAGGAAGCAGAGCAGCTTGGCTGCATACAAGTGTCTCCTTGGATGGATGCGAGTGTAGTTGCCAGTGGACTTGGCAAGTTGGCATAACACCGGCTGGGCAGAGTGCTGTAGTGTGTTGACCTTGCTTTCTTGTATCTTGTGAGTACTGCGTGGTGCAATTTGTGGCTTTCAGTGCTGCCGACTGCTGCATGCCTGCAAGGGGTGTCTATCGCTGCACACATGCCTGCTTGCCTGCCTGCCTGCCTGCCTGCCTGCCTGCTTGCCTGCAGGTCTAATGCGCGTGGCGATGTGATGCTGTCATCCTTGAACCTCACCTCGCACATGCTGTACGACAACGTGCGTTATGACGTCCCTGCAAGCAGCAAGAACGACAAGCTGGCAGCAGCAGGGCCCGCAGGAACCGCAGCAGCGCCTGGCTACGCACCCGCAGGCGCCCTGCAAAGCGCAAAGGTCACTGCATACAGCCAGAGCTGATGCGGGTTGCACAGTTCTTATGGCTGCCTGCCAATCAAGATGCTGATTTAGTTACGCTGATGTGTGATATGGAACGCAGGCATCGTGTTGCGCGTGTTGCTCTGTTGCTGCAGTGGCGGCTTGTTGTTGTGCTTGCTGTGGGCACAGCGTGCCGGCACCGCCACTAGCCTTGTTGCTGGGCAAGGGCCCTACAAAGTTTGGGGCAGCGGGCTGTGCACAGAACTGCAGAACGATCAGGACTCATGGGTGTGACTCAAAACATGTCTGAGTGGCCGGGGGGTTTCAATGGATAGCCTGACAGCAACACAGCAGCAATGGTGCTGCAGGCTGCAGCGCTGTGGTAGCTCACTGCATGTCAAGAGGCAGACATACTTGTAAGTAATGCTGCAACTATTTTCAGCTGGGTAACACGCTGTTTTGATGCTTGCTTGGGACGTGCAATTAAATGTCTTGAGAATGCATGGTAAGGCGCTTGGTTGATGAACCCACGGTGTGGTGCGTGCTGAGTTCAGCCGCAGGTGCTGCTGAATGGCTTGTGCTGTAGCAGTGCATGGTGGTGGTTGTGGTGGTACATTTGAGGCGTGATTGTGATTGTTTTTGAGGAATACGGTTGGTGTCACTGACGAGGGCACATTATAGGCTTGGTACTGCTGGGCTGCTTGTGCAGTGGTCGGCTGCATAACATGGTGCTGGAATCAAGTTGGGATGCATCATCACATGGCTCCGGCCAGCTGTGGCACTTGCATCTAATTTGCCCTCTGCCAAAGGGTGTGGATGTATCTCTTGTTCATCTGAGGAATATCAATATTTGGTGCGTGAGGTTGTGTCGTGACGGCGTGGTGAATGACATGAGTGACTCGGGTTCCCCCATTGTTGTTGGCAGTTGTGTGGCAGTGTGTAGCGCCTTTCTGACTCTGGTTAGGCGGCATGGTATGTTTCATGCATCTGATGCTGCCATGGCAAGGGGCCGGCCATGCATACAGGATGCAGTTTGTTTGGCTTTTGATGGTGTGACTGATGCATGCCGTGCTGCTGTTGAGGCACAAGGAATCAAATGCTGGCCCAGCATTATTATGGTATTGTGGCACGGCACATAATCGGTTGCTGCTTCAGCTGCTACCACGCAGCACAGCCTGCACTGCTGAGCTATCCCTGCTCGTATGCCACCAAATTGCACATCGGCAGTGGCAGGGCCAGGCACCTTCCTGCCTCTGCGTGTGATGTCTTACGCATGCCGGCTGGTCTGACTCATGACCATATGCTGATGTTGTGCTGTGTATAGGTTGCAGGGAAGTGCACTGCATCAAATGCGGCACTGCAAGTTTAACAACGTGAGGCAGAGACATCCTTGTATGTTGCATTGTGCCTCCTTTCCCATACTGCTATTACATCAGCAATGGGTGTGCCGTCATGCATGCAGTGGTGTTTGATGAGCTCTGAGCGCTCTAGAATGGTTGTCCCCGGCTTTGCAAGTTGCCAATGGTTATTGTGCTGTGTTTGGGCGCTGCCTTGACATGGTCTTGAGCTCCTGTACGTAATCACTGCAAGCTGCAGTTTAGGGTTGTGCATCGGCCAGTTCATATACACATTGATCACACTTTGTCTCTATCTTGCCCAGTCAATGGGTGAATAGCTGAACCAATCGCAGTTTTCCTGTCCACGCTTTTACCTTGTTGCCAGCACGTCCTGCATCTTGTCCATCACCTATCGGCACCGGCCACGGGGTTACAACATCAGGAAGGCGTATACTTCAGTGCAGATGCGTCAAAAGGCAGCAATATATCTGTACAGGGCTTTGCTGAGGGAGGCAAGGCAGCAGTTTGAACGCTTCGGGACGCAGGCCATCAGTCTGCGTGCACCACTGGACAGTGCCCCGGGCAGCTGGAACTCCAAGGCAACCGCAGGGTTGCAGTATCAGTTGGAGGCCCTGAACATGCTTGTGCCTGGCCTAGCAGGTGCGTCCTGCGCATTTCCTGCCAGCAAGAGCCAACAGTAGCAGCATCAAGAGGTGGAACCGCTAGATCTCAACCTGCATCTGTTTGATTAGGAAGTTCAAGTCTGACAGCAGTGCGACGCACAGCTTGACTGTCGTGCCTGCACTGCACGTGTGATTTACCGTTGCTGGTGCTGCTGTTGCTGCTGCCGCCTGTTGCTCTGCTTGTGTATCATGCCTGCAGTCCTGCCCCAGGACCACCAGCTGCCGCTCACCTTGCAGGCCTCAAGCAGCTCGTGCTCGACAATTTCAGAGCACACACAGCAGCAAAGGCGGCGGAGGCCGTGGCACAGCAGCAGGACCAGCAGCCAAGCAGTACGGGCAGTGAGCAACCACTCCACCCGCTGGACCAAGGCTTTGCAGCGCTGCGTGCGCTGCCGCAGCAGGCGTACCTCGAGGCCTGCAGCAGCAGCCACGTCACAGACGGCGTCCTCATAGAGGCCACCAGCTGCTTCAACCCCCGGGCAGACCCGTACGCCTCCGCTGGCCTCGTCACAGGCGGCAGCAGCAAGGAGCAATGGTTCTCGTACCGCGTGCGCGTCTCCAACAACCGCCGGCACTGCATCAAGGTGCTGGGGCGCGGCTGGGTCATCAGCAGCGCCCTGGGCGAGCTGGAGGGGTACGTGAAGCTTGCGGCGGACAACGGCATCGTGGGGCAGCAGCCGGTGATCCCGCCCGGCGCGTGCTTCGAGTACCACAGCTGCTCGTCGCTCAAGCAGCCCAGCGGGCCTGGCACCATGAAGGGCCACCTGCTTGTGTCTCTGCTGGGTCCGGCTGACCAGGCTGAGGCACAGCAGCAGCAGCAGCAGCAGCAGCAGCAGCAGCAGCAGCTTACAGAGGATGATGATGCAGCAGCAGCAGCAGCAGCAGCAGCAGAGGATGTGCAGCACAAGGCGGAAGAAGCACAGCAGCAGCAACAGGAGCCGGAGGCTCCCAGCAGCAGCAGCAGCAGCAGCAGCGACAGGCGCAGAGCAGCAGCCGGGGAGGAGGTGGAGCTGGAGAGGGTGGCGATGCCTGTGGGGGAGTTCAAGCTGCAATCGCCTGTGACAGCAGCTGCAGCGGTAGAGGCTGCCAGGGCTAGAGCTGCTGCCGGCAGTGCTGAGGGGAGCCAAACAGAAGAGCAGCAGGCTGAAGGTGTGGCAGCTGAGCAAGCAGCTGGCAAAGATGGCAGCAGCAGCAGCAGCAGCAGCAGCGATGATGACAGCACCAGGCAGTAGTTTGACTGCTGTTCAATGCTTCACAGCTCGAGCAAGGCTTGGCAAGGCTTAGCAAGCGGTTGAGTCTTTTCAAACATGCTGCGTGCTTGCCAGTCGCGGTTGAGTCTGTTTAAAGATGTTGCGTGCTTGCCAGCACCAAGGCATGCACAATTCTGAAGCACAATGCAGCAGTGCATGTTTTGCCATCAGCGTATGCATTATTTGTGAGATGATGTGGCACTAGCATGCAGAACACCGTCGATACCCCGCGCCCTTGATCTCCTAAGCGCAGTCCGGACTGGCGCACGGCCACTGGCAGCCGTGGCGTGTGTAGCTGCATGCATGGTGATGTGCCATGCCCACTATGCATGTGTACTGCGTGCTGACAATAATGCATATGTAGCACTGGATTTTTTACCAACTTCCACACTACATATGCTTACTATCATTTTATGTTTTATAAGGGACTGCCAGTGGCTGCAAGTGTGCAACTACTAGCATGGCCGTGTGCAGGGGGCATCACTAGAGTTCCTTCAACTCGAGACGGTCAGCCATCATGGTGGTGGTGGGGCCCATGATGGTGGCGGGGCCAATTCAGCGTGTGAGTGACGCATCTGCTGTGCTGTGCTGTGCTGTGCACAGTGTGTATCCTGCAACTCTTACAGGATAGCCTGGCCTGGCTGGCCCTGCAAGCAGCTTGCACGGTGCAAGCTGCACCTTGCCTGCCACAACAAGCGCATGCCGTGTCTCTCAAAGCACATGTGCACAGATGGCCATCGCACATGTACAAAACCTGCCAAACCAATGCACCACCCAGAAGCACGGCATCCGCATGAAATGGCACAGCACTACTAAACTCCAACAACAACTTAGGTGAAGCGCAGCTCGTTCTGCAGCAGAAACAGGCTGGCAGAACGTGCTGCCGTTTCTGCTGCGGTAGAAACCGCAGGCAATACATGTGTGCATGGCCGCAAGCATGCTCCAAAAAGGTTTCTGATACGGAGCATTCAATGAATGCGTGAGTTACGGCCGGAGCAGCAACCTTCAAAGCTGCGCCGCAGGTGTGCCGTGCAGGTGGTTACAGTTTGACTCCTGCAGCCAGCCAGCCACGATGCTTGAAAAGGCTTGCAAGGGGTTTCCGCTTGCTAGTAGCAGGTTCTAGCATGCACTCCGCACCCAAGGCTTCGCCCTGTGCACGGTTGTCGTCATGAAGCACTCGCCTGCAGCACACAAACTGCCGCAGCTGTTACTACGAAACAGCAACAAACCGTACATACTACTACGAACATCGAATGTATGATGTCAATTTTAGCATTGCCAGTGAGGCAGAACTGCTCTTCGAACAACATGTTGCTGTACAGCAACAGCAGCCGCTGGCGGCGCTGCTGAGCAGCAACAGCAACAACAACATTGATTCTGGTGAGCACCTTGCGTGTGCACATCGACCACAGGATCACCCCCATGTGATATTTACTTTACTTACCCCTGAAGCTGAGCTGTTGGGCCGCAGCACGGCAGCATGCTGCGCAGCTACCCTCTCTCCATAGAGGGAACTGCTGCTGCTACTTTTTGGTGTGGTGGCTGCTGCTCAGCCATGTAGGTCGTCCTTGCACATGCTTATCAGCATCGCTTGCGTGCACTGGTGATGACCGCTGACGCGGCTGGGCACTGCAGGATGGCAGCTGCCCTGCTTGTTGCTGCTGCTGGGCGTGGGCAGCTGGCTTGTTGCGCTGCTGCCTGTCTGTTTACCAAACACCAGCAACGACAGAATACAGATTACGTGTTGATACGGAACACAATGAGGGGCATTCTGCACTGGGTCGCCTTGGAGTGCGAGATGTTACGAAACCCATGCACCGCCCAATAGCACGGCATCCGCAGGGAATGGCACAGCAACGCTAACTTTAACGATGAGAAAAATGAATAAACATGGAGCGCAGCTCGTTTTGGCGCTGGCAGAACGTGCTGCCGTTTCTGCCGCGGTAGAAACCGCAGGCAATACATGTGTGCATGGCCGCAAGCATGCTCCAAAAAGTTTTTTGATACGGAGCATTCAATGAATGCGTGAGTTACGGCCGGAGCAGCAACCTTCAAAGCTGCGCCAGGTGTGCCGTGCAGGTGGTTACAGTTTGACTCTGCAGCCAGCCAGCCACGATGCTTGAAAAGGCTTGCAAGGGGTTTCCGCTTGCTAGTAGCAGGTTCTAGCATGCACTCCGCACCCAAGGCTTCCCCCTGTGCACGGTTGTCGTCATGAAGCACTCGCCTGCAGCACACAAACTGCCGCAGCTGTTACTACGAAACAGCAACAAACCGTACATACTGCTACGAACATCGAATGTATGATGTCAATATTAGCATTGCCAGCGAGGCAGAACTGCTCCTTGAACAACATGTTGCTGTACAGCAACAGCAGCAACAGCAGCCGCTGGCGGCGCTGCTGAGCAGCAACAGCAACAACAACACTGATTCTGGTGAGCACCTTACGTGTGCACGTCGAGTGATCACCCCCATGTGATACTTATCTTACTTACCCCTGAAGCTGAGCTGTTGGGCCGCAGCACGGCAGCATGCTGCGCAGCTACACTCTCTCCATAGAGGGAACTGCTGCTGCTACTTTTTGGTGTGGTGGCTGCTGCTCAGCCATGTAGGTCGTCTTTTCACATGCTTATCAGCATCGCTTGCGTGCACTGGTGATGACTGCTGACGTGGCTGGGCACTGCAGGATGGCAGCTGCCCTGCTTGTTGCTGCTGCTGGGCGTGGGCAGCTGGCTTGTTGCGCTGCTGCCTGTCTATTTATCAAACACCAGCAGTGACGGAATACAGATTACGTGTGGATACGGAACACAATGAGGGGCAATCTGCACTGGGTCGCCTTGGAGTGCGAGATGTAACGAAACCCATGCACCGCCCAATAGCACGGCATCCGCAGGGAATGGCACAGCAACGCTAACTTTAACGATGAGAAAAATGAATAAACATGGAGCGCAGCTCGTTTCGGCGCTGGCAGAACGTGCTGCCGTTTCTGCCGCGGTAGAGTCCGCAGGCAATACATGTGTGCATGGCCGCAAGCATGCTCCAAAATGTTTTTTGATACGGAGCATTCAATGAATGCGTGAGTTACGGCCGGAGCAGCAACCTTCAAAGCTGCGCCGCAGGTGTGCCGTGCAGGTGGTTGCAGTTTGACTCTGCAGCCAGCCAGCCACGATGCTTGAAAAGGCTTGCAAGTGGTTTCCGCTTGCTAGTAGCAGGTTCTAGCATGCACTCCGCACCCAAGGCTTCCCCCTGTGCACGGTTGTCGTCATGAAGCACTCGCCTGCAGCACACAAACTGCCGCAGCTGTTACTCCTTGTTGGGTGGAGCATGTAATGTAATGTAATGTAATGTATGTTACTACGAAACAGCAACAAACCGTACATCCTACTACTACGAACATCGAGTGTATGATGTCAATATTAGCATTGCCAGCGAGGCAGAACTGCTCTTCGAACAACATGTTGCTGTACAGCAACAGCAGCAACAGCAGCCGCTGGCGGCGCTGCTGAGCAGCAACAGCAACAACAACACTGATTCTGGTGAGCACCTTACGTGTGCACATCGACCACAGTGATCACCCCCATGTGATATTTACTTTACTTACCCCTGAAGCTGAGCTGTTGGGCCGCAGCACGGCAGCATGCTGCGCAGCTACCCTCTCTCCATAGAGGGAACTGCTGCTGCTACTTTTTGGTGTGGTGGCTGCTGCTCAGCCATGTAGGTCGTCTTTGCACATGCTTATCAGCATCGCTTGCGTGCACTGGTGATGACTGCTGACGTGGCTGGGCACTGCAGGATGGCAGCTGCCCTGCTTGTTGCTGCTGCTGGGCGTGGGCAGCTGGCTTGTTGCGCTGCTGCCTGTCTGTTTACCAAACACCAGCAGCGACAGAATACAGATTACGTGTTGATACGGAACACAATGAGGGGCATTCTGCACTGGGTCGGCTTGGAGTGCGAGATGTTACGAAACCCATGCACCGCCCAATAGCACGGCATCCGCAGGGAATGGCACAGCAACGCTAACTTTAACGATGAGAAAAATGAAAAAACATGGAGCGCAGCTCGTTTTGGCGCTGGCAGAACGTGCTGCCGTTTCTGCCGCGGTAGAAACCGCAGGCAATACATGTGTGCATGGCCGCAAGCATGCTCCAAAAAGGTTTTTGATACGGAGCATTCAATGAATGCGTGAGTTACGGCCGGAGCAGCAACCTTCAAAGCTGCGCCGCAGGTGTGCCGTGCAGGTGGTTGCAGTTTGACTCTGCAGCCAGCCAGCCACGATGCTTGAAAAGGCTTGCAAGGGGTTTCCGCTTGCTAGTAGCAGGTTCTAGCATGCACTCCGCACCCAAGGCTTCCCCCTGTGCACGGTTGTCGTCATGAAGCACTCGCCTGCAGCACACAAACTGCCGCAGCTGTTACTCCTTGTTGGGTGGAGCATGTAATGTAATGTAATGTAATGTATGTTACTACGAAACAGCAACAAACCGTACATCCTACTACTACGAACATCGAGTGTATGATGTCAATATTAGCATTGCCAGCGAGGCAGAACTGCTCTTCGAACAACATGTTGCTGTACAGCAACAGCAGCAACAGCAGCCGCTGGCGGCGCTGCTGAGCAGCAACAGCAACAACAACACTGATTCTGGTGAGCACCTTACGTGTGCACATCGACCACAGTGATCACCCCCATGTGATATTTACTTTACTTACCCCTGAAGCTGAGTTGTTGGGCCGCAGCACGGCAGCATGCTGCGCAGCTACCCTCTCTCCATAGAGGGAACTGCTGCTGCTACTTTTTGGTGTGGTGGCTGCTGCTCAGCCATGTAGGTCGTCTTTGCACATGCTTATCAGCATCGCTTGCGTGCACTGGTGATGACTGCTGACGTGGCTGGGCACTGCAGGATGGCAGCTGCCCTGCTTGTTGCTGCTGCTGGGCGTGGGCAGCTGGCTTGTTGCGCTGCTGCCTGTCTATTTACCAAACACCAGCAGCGACAGAATACAGATTACGTGTTGATACGGAACACAATGAGGGGCATTCTGCACTGGGTCGGCTTGGAGTGCGAGATGTTACGAAACCCATGCACCGCCCAATAGCACGGCATCCGCAGGGAATGGCACAGCAACGCTAACTTTAACGATGAGAAAAATGAAAAAACATGGAGCGCAGCTCGTTTTGGCGCTGGCAGAACGTGCTGCCGTTTCTGCCGCGGTAGAAACCGCAGGCAATACATGTGTGCATGGCCGCAAGCATGCTCCAAAAAGGTTTTTGATACGGAGCATTCAATGAATGCGTGAGTTACGGCCGGAGCAGCAACCTTCAAAGCTGCGCCGCAGGTGTGCCGTGCAGGTGGTTGCAGTTTGACTCTGCAGCCAGCCAGCCACGATGCTTGAAAAGGCTTGCAAGGGGTTTCCGCTTGCTAGTAGCAGGTTCTAGCATGCACTCCGCACCCAAGGCTTCCCCCTGTGCACGGTTGTCGTCATGAAGCACTCGCCTGCAGCACACAAACTGCCGCAGCTGTTACTCCTTGTTGGGTGGAGCATGTAATGTAATGTAATGTAATGTATGTTACTACGAAACAGCAACAAACCGTACATCCTACTACTACGAACATCGAGTGTATGATGTCAATATTAGCATTGCCAGCGAGGCAGAACTGCTCTTCGAACAACATGTTGCTGTACAGCAACAGCAGCAACAGCAGCCGCTGGCGGCGCTGCTGAGCAGCAACAGCAACAACAACACTGATTCTGGTGAGCACCTTACGTGTGCACATCGACCACAGTGATCACCCCCATGTGATATTTACTTTACTTACCCCTGAAGCTGAGCTGTTGGGCCGCAGCACGGCAGCATGCTGCGCAGCTACACTCTCTCCATAGAGGGAACTGCTGCTGCTACTTTTTGGTGTGGTGGCTGCTGCTCAGCCATGTAGGTCGTCTTTGCACATGCTTATCAGCATCGCTTGCGTGCACTGGTGATGACTGCTGACGTGGCTGGGCACTGCAGGATGGCAGCTGCCCTGCTTGTTGCTGCTGCTGGGCGTGGGCAGCTGGCTTGTTGCGCTGCTGCCTGTCTGTTTACCAAACACCAGCAGCGACAGAATACAGATTACGTGTTGATACGGAACACAATGAGGGGCAATCTGCACTGGGTCGGCTTGGAGTGCGAGATGTAACGAAACCCATGCACCGCCCAATAGCACGGCATCCGCAGGGAATGGCACAGCAACGCTAACATTAACGATGAGAAAAATGAAAAAACATGGAGCGCAGCTCGTTTTGGCGCTGGCAGAACGTGCTGCCGTTTCTGCCTCGGTAGAAACCGCAGGCAATACATGTGTGCATGGCCGCAAGCATGCTCCAAAAAGTTTTTTGATACGGAGCATTCAGTGAATGCGTGAGTTACGGCCGGAGCAGCAACCTTCAAAGCTGCGCCGCAGGTGTGCCGTGCAGGTGGTTGCAGTTTGACTCTGCAGCCAGCCAGCCACGATGCTTGAAAAGGCTTGCAAGGGGTTTCCGCTTGCTAGTAGCAGGTTCTAGCATGCACTCCGCACCCAAGGCTTCCCCCTGTGCACGGTTGTCGTCATGAAGCACTCGCCTGCAGCACACAAACTGCCGCAGCTGTTACTCCTTGTTGGGTGGAGCATGTAATGTAATGTAATGTAATGTATGTTACTACGAAACAGCAACAAACCGTACATCCTACTACTACGAACATCGAGTGTATGATGTCAATATTAGCATTGCCAGCGAGGCAGAACTGCTCTTCGAACAACATGTTGCTGTACAGCAACAGCAGCAACAGCAGCCGCTGGCGGCGCTGCTGAGCAGCAACAGCAACAACAACACTGATTCTGGTGAGCACCTTACGTGTGCACATCGACCACAGTGATCACCCCCATGTGATATTTACTTTACTTACCCCTGAAGCTGAGCTGTTGGGCCGCAGCACGGCAGCATGCTGCGCAGCTACCCTCTCTCCATAGAGGGAACTGCTGCTGCTACTTTTTGGTGTGGTGGCTGCTGCTCAGCCATGTAGGTCGTCTTTGCACATGCTTATCAGCATCGCTTGCGTGCACTGGTGATGACTGCTGACGTGGCTGGGCACTGCAGGATGGCAGCTGCCCTGCTTGTTGCTGCTGCTGGGCGTGGGCAGCTGGCTTGTTGCGCTGCTGCCTGTCTGTTTACCAAACACCAGCAGCGACAGAATACAGATTACGTGTTGATACGGAACACAATGAGGGGCATTCTGCACTGGGTCGGCTTGGAGTGCGAGATGTTACGAAACCCATGCACCGCCCAATAGCACGGCATCCGCAGGGAATGGCACAGCAACGCTAACTTTAACGATGAGAAAAATGAAAAAACATGGAGCGCAGCTCGTTTTGGCGCTGGCAGAACGTGCTGCCGTTTCTGCCGCGGTAGAAACCGCAGGCAATACATGTGTGCATGGCCGCAAGCATGCTCCAAAAAGGTTTTTGATACGGAGCATTCAATGAATGCGTGAGTTACGGCCGGAGCAGCAACCTTCAAAGCTGCGCCGCAGGTGTGCCGTGCAGGTGGTTACAGTTTGACTCTGCAGCCAGCCAGCCACGATGCTTGAAAAGGCCTGCAAGGGGTTTCCGCTTGCTAGTAGCAGGTTCTAGCATGCACTCCGCACCCAAGGCTTCCCCCTGTGCACGGTTGTCGTCATGAAGCACTCGCCTGCAGCACACAAACTGCCGCAGCTGTTACTCCTTGTTGGGTGGAGCATGTAATGTAATGTAATGTAATGTATGTTACTACAAAACAGCAACAAACCGTACATACTACTACTACGAACATCGAGTGTATGATGTCAATATTAGCATTGCCAGCGAGGCAGAACTGCTCTTCGAACAACATGTTGCTGTACAGCAACAGCAGCAACAGCAGCCGCTGGCGGCGCTGCTGAGCAGCAACAGCAACAACAACACTGATTCTGGTGAGCACCTTACGTGTGCACATCGACCACAGTGATCACCCCCATGTGATATTTACTTTACTTACCCCTGAAGCTGAGTTGTTGGGCCGCAGCACGGCAGCATGCTGCGCAGCTACCCTCTCTCCATAGAGGGAACTGCTGCTGCTACTTTTTGGTGTGGTGGCTGCTGCTCAGCCATGTAGGTCGTCTTTGCACATGCTTATCAGCATCGCTTGCGTGCACTGGTGATGACTGCTGACGTGGCTGGGCACTGCAGGATGGCAGCTGCCCTGCTTGTTGCTGCTGCTGGGCGTGGGCAGCTGGCTTGTTGCGCTGCTGCCTGTCTATTTACCAAACACCAGCAGCGACAGAATACAGATTACGTGTTGATACGGAACACAATGAGGGGCATTCTGCACTGGGTCGGCTTGGAGTGCGAGATGTTACGAAACCCATGCACCGCCCAATAGCACGGCATCCGCAGGGAATGGCACAGCAACGCTAACTTTAACGATGAGAAAAATGAAAAAACATGGAGCGCAGCTCGTTTTGGCGCTGGCAGAACGTGCTGCCGTTTCTGCCGCGGTAGAAACCGCAGGCAATACATGTGTGCATGGCCGCAAGCATGCTCCAAAAAGGTTTTTGATACGGAGCATTCAATGAATGCGTGAGTTACGGCCGGAGCAGCAACCTTCAAAGCTGCGCCGCAGGTGTGCCGTGCAGGTGGTTGCAGTTTGACTCTGCAGCCAGCCAGCCACGATGCTTGAAAAGGCTTGCAAGGGGTTTCCGCTTGCTAGTAGCAGGTTCTAGCATGCACTCCGCACCCAAGGCTTCCCCCTGTGCACGGTTGTCGTCATGAAGCACTCGCCTGCAGCACACAAACTGCCGCAGCTGTTACTCCTTGTTGGGTGGAGCATGTAATGTAATGTAATGTAATGTATGTTACTACGAAACAGCAACAAACCGTACATCCTACTACTACGAACATCGAGTGTATGATGTCAATATTAGCATTGCCAGCGAGGCAGAACTGCTCTTCGAACAACATGTTGCTGTACAGCAACAGCAGCAACAGCAGCCGCTGGCGGCGCTGCTGAGCAGCAACAGCAACAACAACACTGATTCTGGTGAGCACCTTACGTGTGCACATCGACCACAGTGATCACCCCCATGTGATATTTACTTTACTTACCCCTGAAGCTGAGCTGTTGGGCCGCAGCACGGCAGCATGCTGCGCAGCTACACTCTCTCCATAGAGGGAACTGCTGCTGCTACTTTTTGGTGTGGTGGCTGCTGCTCAGCCATGTAGGTCGTCTTTGCACATGCTTATCAGCATCGCTTGCGTGCACTGGTGATGACTGCTGACGTGGCTGGGCACTGCAGGATGGCAGCTGCCCTGCTTGTTGCTGCTGCTGGGCGTGGGCAGCTGGCTTGTTGCGCTGCTGCCTGTCTGTTTACCAAACACCAGCAGCGACAGAATACAGATTACGTGTTGATACGGAACACAATGAGGGGCAATCTGCACTGGGTCGGCTTGGAGTGCGAGATGTTACGAAACCCATGCACCGCCCAATAGCACGGCATCCGCAGGGAATGGCACAGCAACGCTAACATTAACGATGAGAAAAATGAAAAAACATGGAGCGCAGCTCGTTTTGGCGCTGGCAGAACGTGCTGCCGTTTCTGCCTCGGTAGAAACCGCAGGCAATACATGTGTGCATGGCCGCAAGCATGCTCCAAAAAGTTTTTTGATACGGAGCATTCAGTGAATGCGTGAGTTACGGCCGGAGCAGCAACCTTCAAAGCTGCGCCGCAGGTGTGCCGTGCAGGTGGTTGCAGTTTGACTCTGCAGCCAGCCAGCCACGATGCTTGAAAAGGCTTGCAAGGGGTTTCCGCTTGCTAGTAGCAGGTTCTAGCATGCACTCCGCACCCAAGGCTTCCCCCTGTGCACGGTTGTCGTCATGAAGCACTCGCCTGCAGCACACAAACTGCCGCAGCTGTTACTCCTTGTTGGGTGGAGCATGTAATGTAATGTAATGTAATGTATGTTACTACGAAACAGCAACAAACCGTACATCCTACTACTACGAACATCGAGTGTATGATGTCAATATTAGCATTGCCAGCGAGGCAGAACTGCTCTTCGAACAACATGTTGCTGTACAGCAACAGCAGCAACAGCAGCCGCTGGCGGCGCTGCTGAGCAGCAACAGCAACAACAACACTGATTCTGGTGAGCACCTTACGTGTGCACATCGACCACAGTGATCACCCCCATGTGATATTTACTTTACTTACCCCTGAAGCTGAGCTGTTGGGCCGCAGCACGGCAGCATGCTGCGCAGCTACCCTCTCTCCATAGAGGGAACTGCTGCTGCTACTTTTTGGTGTGGTGGCTGCTGCTCAGCCATGTAGGTCGTCTTTGCACATGCTTATCAGCATCGCTTGCGTGCACTGGTGATGACTGCTGACGTGGCTGGGCACTGCAGGATGGCAGCTGCCCTGCTTGTTGCTGCTGCTGGGCGTGGGCAGCTGGCTTGTTGCGCTGCTGCCTGTCTGTTTACCAAACACCAGCAGCGACAGAATACAGATTACGTGTTGATACGGAACACAATGAGGGGCATTCTGCACTGGGTCGCCTTGGAGTGCGAGATGTTACGAAACCCATGCACCGCCCAATAGCACGGCATCCGCAGGAAATGGCACAGCAACGCTAACTTTAGTTTTTTGAAAAATGAAATAACGATGGAGCGCAGCTCGTTTCGGCGCTGGCAGCACTGCAACAAATACAGGATCCTACAACCGCACTACAACAACAGCCTTGTTGTAGCCCTGTTGTGCAACAGGTTGTAGACGTGTTGTAGCCTGTGTGTTGTAAATTGTTGTAGTAAAGTGGGAATTGTAGTGCGGTTGTAACTACACAGTTGTAGTGTAGTTGTAGTGTGGTTGTAGTTGTCAATCACCAGCTACAAAAATGGTTGTAGTTGTGAGGTTGTAGACAGGTTGTAGCCTGTGTGTTGTAGCAGGTTGTAGTAAAGTGGGAATTGTAGTTGTGTTGTAACAACCCAGTTGTAGTGTAGTTGTAGTCAAGTACCAGCTACAAAAATGGTTGTAGTTATGAGTGCTGTGCCTTGTATCAGCCCATACATGCTGCCACAACCTTGCACACTCTGTCAGCAACAACAACAACAAGTGCATACAAGCACAATGCTGCAGGACTGCAGCACACCATGATGAGCCGCTGCCAAACCAAGATATCTCAGCCGTGCGTGCAGTTATAAAAGGCGTCTGAATAGCCTGATATAAATACTGAATTAGTCCCAACCTGCTGACATGCAACCCAGCCAAGTCACCAAGGACCAACAGCAGCTGCTCACTCCCATATTGGCAGCATGCATGCTTACACACAACCATGCCACGCCACACGTGACCACTTCACCGGCTCCATCACACATCCCTACACATTTTAATCAGTGTACTTCGGATTTGGCCGGGCCTCCCTGCTGCTCAGTCGCGGAGCACCTGGCTGCTCTGGCAGCGTTGGAGGGGCCACCACACGTGCCCACTTGGCAGTTGCCTTCTGCTTCTTCTTCTGCTGCTGCCTCCTCATCGGTCCTCGGCCACCTGCTGCTGCTGCCTGCCCTGCAGCGCGCATGGATGTGAGCGCACCAGCTGCTTCTACCTCGTCATCCTCGTCCTCGTCATCGCTGAAGTCATTGTCATCTGTGTCCTCATCAGCCTGGTAGTGCAGGGTCAGTGAGCAGGCAGGACAATAGATTATGCTCAAGACATTGTGTGCCTGCACACTGCGTGCTCTGTTGTTCCTCTGAGCTTGCCGGGTTTGCCATGGATGATGCCACAGCTGCAGATACTGCATGTGCTGCTGCTGCAGTGCGGCCGCAGGATCTGCCCTGGGCATATACAAAAGATTTGTGGGCACCATGAATGCAAGCTGCAATAAAGGGAATTGCTGCAGCATACTGTATTTGACCTGCTATGAATTGCGGTTAAGTTTTGCTGTGCCAACAGTGTGCATGATGGGTTGTGCATCATCAAGCCGTGCTGCAACATCACAAGAGCCAGCCATGTCTGCAGCCATCTAGGTTGGTAGCAGATGTGCTTGTGCCACACCGGCTGCAGATCATCCTTACATTGTGACCATGGCAATGTGCAATCACCGTATCGCTGTCAGGAGCTGTGTGCCTGCTGCCCCGGCGACCGCCGGCACCACTGCATCCACGGCTGGCATCCTGCGCGTTGCTTGTGTTGCCACGACCTGCAGTTGCTGCACTGCTGCCTTGGCCGGCACCAGCAGCTGCAATCAGCCGTGCGTCTGCCCTCTGCTTCTTGGCTGCCTCCACCTGCGCTGCTGCGTGTTCAGCCGGGTGAGCCGCCTGCAAGCGTAGTTGCCGCCTGAAAAATTTTGAGGGTACACATCCACAGACAGGAGTGCAAAAGGAGGAACAAGCAAGATGGCAGGGGTGATTAGCAACCCTTCAGCAAATACATACACATGAACAGGTGAGCAGGCTGTGCATTGATGTGTTCCTGGTGCTGCAGTCTGCGCTACCAAAGCCAGCCTGCATAATTCCAAGGACGGCAGATTCCGCACCATGCTGTGGCTGAGTTGGCACTCACGTGTTGAGCACCTCCTGCACCAGCTCCTGTGGCACTGGGAATTTTCATCAGCACCTTCTTCTCAATGTCCTTGAAGGCACGGTTCTTGACCTTGTGGAATCCTGTAGCAAACAGCACATGTTGCAACATCATACTTACAAGGGTTGTACGGCACAGAACAACAAGCTGATCACTGCTGCTGCGTTGGCACATTGCGCGCACCTGGGTTCACGCGCACTGGATCAGTGCGCAGGTATATGATGCCGCTGCTACCCCTGAGTAGCGTCAAAGGAATTAGCTTGAACAGCATAAAGCATAAGCCTGCTCACGCGACTTGCCCCTGCCCCGACCAACAGGGCTAGGTGCCGCATTCAAAGCACTGCTGACACCTGCCTGCTTCCTGCGCTCCTCGCTCTTGGCACGCTTAATGTGGCTGTAGCTCATGCTGGCTCCTGCGCTGCTGCTTGTGCGCAAACGTGCCCCAGCCCCATTGCTGCTGCCAGAGATGCTCCCCTCCCCGACACAGCCGAACTTGGCAGTGTTGCAGGCAGCAGCTGACGAGATCACAGGCTCCCAAAGCCACTAGCTGCTGCTGCTGGTGCTGGCAGCTGATGTGCCTTGAAGAACGCCGTCCTGCAGAGGCATCATGAGGACACCGACGTCCCTGCTTTCCGGGTATTGATGCGCCTTCCCCACCACTGCGTTCGCGCTGATGAGCTGATACTCCGTGGCGTCGTCTGGAACGTCCTTTATCTTTTCATAGTACAGCAGTAGCCTCGACTCGTAAGGAACATCAAACTGATCGCAAATGTTACGCATCAGCGATTCTTCATCATCCTGAGCGTACACCTCAACCTCTTGTGGCTGCTCTTCACACAACTGCAGCTGCTGCTCCCCTACCAAACAGGACGCCAGCAACTTCAAAGCGTGCATAGTAGCCGAAACTTTGGGTAAAGCGCGATTTGGCCAGCGATCTGTCGCGATCCAGCTACTTCCACGAGGAAGTCTGTGCTTTTTGAAGCCACTGGGGTGCAGGGTACAGATCGGTCTCGGTGCTGGTGGATACAGCATGCTGTTGCTGCGATTGACACCAAGATCTGACATCTCAAAATGCTGCTGTGGACAATGCACCGGCGCAATGGCCAAAGCGAGGCCGCGAGCAGCATGTTGCCGTTCTTGTGGCTATTTTGCTGGCAGTGGCAGTGCTCTCAATCGCCCAGTACAAAGGGGATGCCAGTATCCAAAACCAAGCGCAGACGCAACAGCGAGTTGCCCGCCTGCGAGCTGCAGCCTGTCACCGAAGCAGCAGACGAGCAGCAGCAGCAGGCTGCTGGTCTTGCTGACCCAAGCTTGAAGCAACGCCATACAGATTATCAAACATCTAACCGTGAGGAGCAGCAGCAGCAGCAGCAGCACCAGATTAACAAACATCTAACCGTGAGGAGCAGCAGCAGCAACACCACCACCACGTGGATCAGCAGCTGGACGGGGCAGGAGACCACCACGACGACAATCCTTGTCCGTCCAATCGCAATCCTGCCGCAATCAGCGACGACGGCAGCGCGCACCCTTACCTGCAGGTTGCTGACGACATCTTGGCAGCTGCAGCGGCAGCTGGCTGTCCCCTTGAGGCTGACCGTGTTTGGGACTTTGTTGAGGAGACCAGCGCAGCAGCAGGTGCGGGCCTTAGTGCAGTGTGCACCTGGGCAGTGCTACTACTCAGTGCAGTGTGTCCAGCAACTACGTGCTGTGCACAGCAAGCTCCATCTGTTGACCCTGTCCCTGTCCCCGCTGTTCTGCATGAATACTGAGCTGCAGACTGGTTTCCTGGTGATCTGGGATCTGATAACGCAGCTGTGGCAACGGTGTTGTTGTACAATATGCTGATGTCAGGGGGTGCAAGTTGCTGCACTCAACCATGTATCTGTGGGCAACGCAAGGAAGTCTTACTTTGTGCTTGTCAAGTACAGAGAGGGCACACCTGCTGTGGAGGTCACCTACATGGCAAATGTGTTGTTTTGTGTCGAGTTGTCTGCTCATAGATCTCTGAGTTGCTGTGTGCGAGCTGCACCGCGTGCAGCAGCAAGCTGCAGCTGTTGGCGTATTGTGGCATACTGCATCGTTTGATGAGCCAACACATGCAAGCTATGTTGTGTGCTTCCAGGCCCACGAACTGCAACATCAGCATGTGGCAGCACTAGTGCCTGGTGGAACAAATGCATGGTTCATACTGTACAACAACATGTCGGGAGCTGACAGGGCTTACTGACTTGCATCACCAGCCAGCATGGGCTGGCAAACAACCAACATGGCTTGAAGGGCTGGTTGCCCGATCCCTTTAGGGATTTGCCCTGTTCGATTCAGGGTCAAGCCTTCTGTCATGACGTCACATGTGTTTGTGCAGTGTTTCAAGCATGGTGCATGTAAACTTCACAGCATGTGACGTTTTGGTGTGCAGCATGGTTTGCATAATGTATCTTGTGGATGCACCGGCGCAGCTGCCCTGCAGCTGTCCAGTTCCCAGTTTTGTCGCAGTGTTCTTTTTCATGCATTTGTTGGGTTCATGATGCGCGCTGGACCAGTCTGCAGGAGTCAAGCAACTGCTGTTATCATTCAGATAGAGTTGACAGCTGCAGACATGACCCATGGTGATGTGTCTTCTTACATGCACCGTGTGCATTTGCTGCATTGAAATGTGTACTACATTTCTTCCTGCAACCCTTGTTGTGTGATCACACATACGAGTTACTGCAGACGGTCGTTGCTGTGTCAAATGAATTAGGTTACACTCCGAGCCTGATCACGTATCCAAAAAATAGACCCAAGAAGCTTTGCTCATCGTGTCCACAGGTTTGAAAGGTCATGCATAAGTCCGGCAACCACGACTAGTCGCACGACTGCAGCACACCAGATGCATCGTGGCCATTTTGCAAAGGCTGCACTACAATGCATTAAACAATCAATATATGCAAGATGGATGCAGTTATCCGCGCAAGAACGCTGCTTCTAACAACGTTTCAGGCCTGAACACACTGCGAATTACAACAAGGTTGTAAGGTCTTACAACCTCTGCCTACAACACGAGCTACAACATGTGTTGTAGACTGATTGTAAGCAGGTTGTAGGGATCATGCTTTCCCACAGTGTGCAGAACGTGCTGCCGTTTCTGCCGCGGTAGAAACCGCAGGCAATACATGTGTGCATGGCCGCAAGCATGCTCCAAAAAGCTTTTTGTTACGAAGCATTCAATGAATGCGTGAGTTACGGCCGGAGCAGCAACCTTCAAAGCTGCGCCGCAGGTGTGCCGTGCAGGTGGTTGTAACACAATGAGGGGCATTCTGCACTGGGTCGGCTTGGAGTGCGAGATGTTACGAAACCCATGCACCGCCCAATAGCACGGCATCCGCAGGGAACGGCACAGCAACGCTAACTTTAGTTTTTTGAAAAATGAAAAACATGGAGCGCAGCTTGTTTCGGCGCTGGCAGAACGTGCTGCCGTTTCTGCCGCGGTAGACACCGCAGGCAATACATGTGTGCATGGCCGCAAGCAGCAGTGGTGACCCCACGTGACAGATACCTTACCCTTGATTCTAAGCTGGTAGGCCGCAGCACGGCAGCAGCTACACCCTCTTTCCACGGAGGGAACTGCTGCTGCTTCTTGTTGGTGTGGTGGCTGCTGCTCAGCCATGTATATCGTCACTGTACATGCTTAGCAGCATCGCTTGCGTGCACTGGTGATGACTGCTGACGTGGCTGGGCACTGCAGGATGGCAGCTGCCCTGCTTGTTGCTGCTGCTGGGCGTGGGCTGGCTTGTAACGCTACTGCCTGTCTATTAGAATAAACACTAGCAGCGACGGAGTACAGATTGTGTATTGATACGGAACACGTTGAGGGGCATTTTGCACTGGTTCTTTGGCTTGGTGTACAGCATTATGGTACTGCATCACTGTGTCACCAGCCCCTGCAGCACTGAAGCACAACATGGTACAATGTCAATCAGACATGCCTGATATGGTCAAACTCATTAAGTCAAGAAGAAGAAGCACTCTAACGCAGCAGCAAAAGCAAGCAGCATAACCCTACCCCTGCAGGCGAGGCTGCTCATGTAAGCAAAGCTGGATCCACCCACTGTGCTGCGCCATTGGTTGTACTGATGGATCAAAGTGGGTTGAAGTCACCTTGTATGAGGGGTGCCACAGCATATGGCCGTGCTTTGAACTGCCTGGTGCATGGGTCTTCTTGCAACTATGTACTAAAGCACAAAGCAAATGGCAGGTACTTGTGCAGCCCGTCAAGGCGACGAGATTTGCAGAGTGCTCTGCAGATAGTCAGCCACAGCAGGGCATGCCTCACCGCAACAAGCTGACTGCCTGCCCATCATGCAAGTAGTAAGCAGCACGTGCACCACCGCCGCCTAGACAAAGCAAGAATCCCGCCGCCCTCGAGCTCATGCAAAGCTGCATTGGTATCTGCAAGCAATGCCGATGGAACTGCCTGGCTTGTCATCAGCTACCGATGTGATTGTGGGCTGGATGAACTCGAGGGTTGTTCACCAGTAAAGGCCAGTCAAGCAGCAGATGCACCCACAACGCCTACCCCGCTAGGGTATCAAACACACTGCACACTGTAAGGGTCAGCCACGCAGCACACTGCTCACAGCAGGGCAGGGTAAAAAATGACATGACAATGAAGGGGTGACAGGCAGTTCTCGCTGTCTTGTCGTCGACTGCATCGCCTCTCAACTCAACAGTACTCCAACTCTAGCCCCACGTGGCAACGGCATGCCTTTTTTGCCACAGGCAAAATGCTCCACTGTCGACAGCCGCAGCAGCACTTACCCACAAACATGCTGCTTGAACATATATCAAGAGAGATTGTGACCTAAAAATGTGCAAACATTGTGTGCTAGCACCTTGGCAGTGTGTCTGCGAGGTGCATGCGGCATCATGCTGTCCTGCGTCCTACCCATGTGATACGCAGCTGTGTCAATGCTCACGCAGCAACAGGCAGCGCCATCACATGTGCAGTGAGACCAGCAACCAGCGCTGGCATGCCTCGGCTGTTCATTGCAGCATGCCATGGGGCACCCAGCGCCAAGCACTAGTGCTGCCCCACAGCAGTGCTATCCTTGGCACCAACACTGCCCCATTCGTTCAGCTAATCGTCATAATCATGCCTAGGACGTACAGACAAAAATGCGGCCGTGCATTGCCAATTAGGCACGCTGTGCTGCTGTTAATCACAATTTTTGAGAACGACAAAACACTTTATGTAGTCCCCAGGCAAGGCATCATCCAACCACCCACATCACCGGGCACGCACTGCCAGCACTCCACCTTGCACACCAACACATTTGGCAAAAATGCAACTGCCGTAGTGTTTGCATAAAGAGTTTGCTGGCAATGCGGCCGCAGGAGATCATTCACAGAGAGATTCCAGCCAGCCAACCAAATTCAAAGCATTGGTACATGCAGGGCTGCAGCAGCAGCAGCAGCAGCAGTGATACTGCTGCTGCATTGACATGTAGCAGCAATGGTTGCAGCAACCAACATTGACCAGCAACCACTGCAAACCCAGGACACTTGCTGCCTGGGTACTGACAGCACAAGGGTACTGCTGATGTCAGCACATGTGTAACAAAAGAATGCACAACTGCCTTGCATTTGCACTACAGCACCAGTTCAACAGGCACTGCAGAGCATGCACAGGCCGACGTAACTGTGGTACCAAATTGCAGCAGTCACAACCCTAGTCATCGTCTTCTCGCACATCCTGAGTCTGCCCTGTCGTAAGCGTCACAAACACCACGCGCATGATCAGCGTGAACCAGTAGCAATGAAGCAGCAGCAGCATCATCAGCAGCCCATTGAACACGTAATACATTGGCGGTCGGCCATCCAGCACCCCTGGCAGCTCATACAGCGTGCTGCGGATCACCATCAAAGGGAAGCATACCAACCGCAGCCCCAGCCAGGCAACCACGAATGAGGCAAACAGCCCAAGCGACAGGTCTTCCTTTTTGCAGTACTTGGCCAGCTTCGCAGCCTCCATGAGGACGTCGTTGGCATCGTGCAGCAGCATCACCACCGTTCCAACGCGCCAAAAGCTGTAAGCAATGCAGCAAAGACAGCGGCCAGCAGCAGCCGCAGCAGAGGGGGCAGCAGCAGCGGCAATCAGGTCACTATGGTGAAGAGATACAGCAATCAAGCCGACTGCAAGTGTGCAGCGCTGTCACCACAACCACGGCCAGGGGACATTGCATGTCGTGTTGCAGCTGAAGGACACCGGAGACATACATTATTTCACGTTGCATGTTCAAGCCAGAGCATCAACGCCATCGGGCACACGGGCAGCGCACGCTGCATTGCAGTGAACAACAGCCGCACGTAAGACATTGATGTGCACAGGTGGCAGCAAATCAGCCCCTGCTACATGTGGCCCATGCACAACCAGTCTGCTCGTGATTGCATGCTCTGATGATCTCACTGTCTTGGCGCAAGGTGCTGTTTTTAAGCAATCAACCACAGAACACTTCATCAGGCCAGGACAGCGCCTGCGCAAAGTGCTTGGACTTGGCTCCCTGAGCCTGGCTGTTGCATAGGCTTCTGCTGAGCCTGGCTGTTGCATAAACTCCGCTGAGCCTGGCTGTTGCACTGGCTTCTGCTGCACCTGGCGCTGCGCTGCTGCACTCCGTGCAGCAATGCACACCAGCACGCGTGTGCGCCCCCTGAAACTGCCTGGCACCAGCCCACTTGATAGCTGAGGTGCGGTGATGCTGCGGCTGTTGCAATGCAGTGTATACAGCATGGACATGACCAATTGCCATCACATCAACCCACAAGCAAGACAACACGCTCGCAGCAGCCCTACCCAAAGTGCATCGACGTGGCGATGAGCGTCGCTGCTGCGATGTGGTGGCCGAACATGGGCCAGTGATCCTTGCGGCGCACTTCCCACACCTGGATCATGAAGATGCTGGATATGTAGAACCCCAACTCCAGATTGTACAGCAGCCTCATCGGCAGCCTGCAGGAACGATCACGGCACACACCCGGTGATCACGACGGACACCTGGTTCAAGGTGGACTTTGACTTGCGAAGGCGTGTTTGCATGCAAGCATGCCGCATGGTACATGAGAAGACAACTGCGTCCGGCTGCCCAAGCAGACGGTTGCAGGTGGGAACTGCGATGCATGTGGAGGAGCTTCCACGGCTGCGAACCTGCTCTGCTGCTGCTGCCGACTCTCATGACAGGTTTCGACTTGTGCTGCCGCCGCCGCCGACTCACGTAAAGTCGTGGTTTGGCCAGCCATCCCAGAACCGCCACGTGTCCAGCACCCAGGGTGCGCGCCAAGCCGTCACGACGCCAACGGCAAGAAACGTACTGTACACCAGCAGCTGCAGGGCAGCGGCAGCAGCCAAGCAGGGGAGCAGGTGGCAAGAGGGGCAGCGTGTGTGGCAAGGCACGGCAGGCGGGCACATGAGGAGAGCAGCGGGTACAGTGGTTCTGCAGCAAGCAGCGAACAAGTGTGTGGCAGCCTACAACCTTGAGCATGCCTGCTGTAGCGTTCCTGCACTTTAAACAACACTCGTTGCTGGAGCTGCCAACAAATTGTCCTTGTCCAGCTGCACACCTGCTGCTGCATTGAAGTGTTGCCCATCACACATGTGCTGTTTCTGTGCTGCTTCCTGTCCATTGCTACGAAACACCTCAAAACTAGAAAGCCCTCTGACGCTGCTTACACTGCTGCTGCTGCTGCTGCTGCTGCTGCTGCCGCTGCCGCGCACCTTCCAAATTGATTCGCTGAACTTCTGCACTGCTGTGCGCATTCGCTCCGGCGTCACTTTGGTGTCGCTCTGCTGCCATACTGGCTGCAGGAGCCTTTGTGCCAGTGGCTGCAGGATTGGGCAGGGATAGAGCAGCAGCATGGTGATAACCAAACTACTATGCATGTGTTCTGTGCCAGCGCTACTGGCACTGCTCAGGCTATGGCGGCGACAAGTGCGCTGCCAGCAGGCAGCGGTGGCTGCATACTTTGTGTAGCAAGTCGCTGCACCAGCAGATTAGTTTATGAGTAAGCGCACCAAACCTGCAGGAAACGTTCATAGTGCTGACAAGGGCCAGCTGCTGCAGCACGCATGCTGACTGGTCTGGGGCAACTGCTATGCAGCCCTGGGCAGAGGGGCTTACCTCAAAAGCATGGTCATTCAGCACCCAGCGCAGCAGTGGAAACAGGACAGTCACGCCTGCAGAGTTGGTCATGAACCTGTTTCAGGTGCAGTAAATGGCACTAGACCAGCGATGATAGCCGCAGGGCCGCGTTCATCTTGGTCTTCGGACAGCTGTACTCACAAGCAGTAGTAACCAGCTGCTGAACTGGCTCTGACGCCATGCCAGCTACGGCATGCGCCAGCAAACGATCATTAACAACAGACACGCAATGTTTGAAGAACTGCTGAAACACAACGGAGAGCCTGTGAAAACGGAAAGGACTGCGTTCAAACGGTGCACTCGGAGAGTTTGCCTTTCTTGTGTTTCTGTTTTTAATTTGTAAAGTGTGTTTCTTACTGCACTGATTTGCATTGTTCAGGGGCTCGACAACCCCCTTGACGACGCACTGTCTGACAGTGTCATGGAACGCCACCAGACAAACAACACTCTTGAACAGGCTGAGCAACAAGTGTTGCTGTAGGAAGCCATATGGTCAGGTGCAACGCCATGATAAATACACCTAACTCTGCGATCGTAAGTCTGCTTTGGCACGCCTGAAAAGTAGCAGCAGTGGTGGCAGCAGCAGCACAGCAGCACATTAGTTCTAACTGTGATTGAGCCACCATGCCTCGAATCAGGCTGCCGTACATTCCATACACCATAGGAAGCAACAACAACCTGGTCAGGGACCACATCAGACGCCAGGCTGTGGCTGCATACGAAGTGGACAGGGCAGTGTTCAAGGCCATCACCACCGATCAAACCCTGCCTTACAGCGTGCGCCAACAAGTACAACGCATGTTTGAAACGGAAGTACCAAGGGATAGCGCGGCAGTGCGCGTCAGAAACCGCTGCGCACTTACTGGCCGCGCGAGGGGCGTGAACAGCTTCTACAGGATCTCGCGGATTATGTTTAGGACGATGGCTGCTGAGGGCCTGCTGCCAGGCGTGAAGAAGTATGTGTGGTGAGGTTCAAGATCTAGCATCGTTGCCCAGCCATTGGGTTGCTTCAGGCTGCTGGGCCTGGCAGCAGCAGCAGCAGCAGCAGGCAATCACAGGGCTGTTGTTTAACGACCAATGTATCGCTTCACCGCACCACCCAATCCCTTCGAAGCAGCAGCAGTGCACTGGCAGGTACTCGGGCAGTCCTGCAGCGTCATCAGCTGCGCAGCTGCAGATGTGCTGCTGGCAAGCCCTGCCCCCTGCAGCAGCTGGTGTCACAGCACAGCTCTCGCGCCTGCAGCGCGGCATATCCTGACTGCACTGCTAGCAGATTCTGGCTCCTGGCTCTCTCCATGGTCAATTTCAACTTCTTCAGCACCAGCGCGGTGTGTGTGCACCAGCTCATTGCGCCAGCCGGCATATCGATTTAATTGCAGCTGTGCGGTGCATCTCTCCGTCGTGGAAGGTACTCATTGAGCAGAATTGCAAGTGCTTGCAGTGTGTTGACGCTGATTGTGTGCTTTGCCGCTCTACAGCTCAGCTGTGGCTGCATTTAGCTATGCTGCTTTTCCTACTGAAGTGCAGCTGTGCTGTGCATCATTAATGGTTGCTACTATCATCGAGCAAACTTGCAGTTGCTCGTAGAGTGTTGTTGGTGATTGTGTGCTTTGCCACACTACAGCGCAGCTGAGGCTTCAGTTCCCTACGCTGCTTTCGTAGCCTGTCGTGTTTAGCCTGGGAGCTGCTGCTTGTTGTGCTGTGCATGCTTGCATGTTGACTAAATGGGTGACTTGCAGCACTAAGCTTGCGCCGCACGCTTCTTGGCGATAGGTGGTATCACTGGGAGCAAATCTGGCTGCAGTGGTTGCATGTGTGCAGCTGAGTGCTAGGAACTGCTGCAGTGCAGTCTGTGACCCTTATGTACGGGCTTTCAGTGCATTTACGGGGCAGTGTCAGCTTCGGATGTTAATGAGCCACAGCCTGTTCCGTCCCTGCCTGTACCAGCGAGGCATGAATGTGACATCCAATAGCTGAGTGGGGTTCACTGCTGTAATGCAGCTGGAGTATGGGTTGGCCATAGTTTGAGAGGCTGTACCCGTGTTTCCGTACATGTTGCATATGCGGCATCATCCTGCATCATTGCCTTGACAAGTTTGCCGCAGCAGCAGTTCAGGCATGGCTAGCACATCATCATCATCATCATCATCATCATCATCATCATCATCATCATCATCATCATCATCATCATCATGGCAAGCACAGTGTAAAAAACGCACTGAGGACCCCCTTCTGCTTGAAGGCTGAGACGAAGATGACGATGATGATGGTGAGTGCGTCCTCAATCCATGATCACGGCACCTCATGCAGCAGCCCGCTGGCCCTGTCCTGTCTGTGCATCCTGGTCAAGCAATGCTTTGAAGGTATGCCGTTTTTGCATTCACCTGGAGCCCAGGAGCCGTTGAATCCGTTCTTTACATAGCCAGCTGCAACCTGCATCATTTAAGTGCTGGTGAAGGTCAACCCTGCTTCTGAATGACATGAAAATGTACTTGAAATGACCTTGTTGCCTGCTTCACCACATGTAAGAAGATGATGCTTTGATGCTGGCCAGCTTGCCTGCATGGCAGCACACTCAGAGCACCAGGAGAGCTTGAGCGGGCCGCTCCTGGTCAAGCATTGCTTTGAAGGTATGTCGTTTTGCATTTACCTGGAGCCCAGGAGCCGTTAAATCCGTTCTTTAACATGTATTGTGAAGAAAGCAAAGCAAAGTGTTACAAAAACATACTGCAGCAGCAGCAGCAGCCAGGCCGGCAGGCACTCCACACTCAGGACAGCCACACTGCTCACTGAAAGCTTCACACCCAGATGACTCGCGCTTACCTCCACGCCACCAAGCTTCCCAAATGGCGCCACAAGAGATCGCCAGCAATGCTTCAGAAGCCTGGGACAACTTCAGCAGGTATGCGCATGCAGGCAAGCACGGAAAGAGCGGCACCCTGTGTGGTGGGGAGACCGTGCAATGCGAGATGTAAACAAGGCACCTCGTAGTCGAGTCCAAACTCCACAACTCCACAACATAAGTGTAAGGAGTCGTGCTGTGGACCAATCAATCGTGTTCGGCCTTGTGATGGGTTGAACATCACCCAGGAACTCAGCATGCCAGCACCATGCACAACATGCCACAAGCATGTCACGAATGTTACTTGCGCAACCACAGCATGACATGCACAACCTACGCAACACAAGCCAGGTGGTGCAATGCTACCCTTTGTAGCCGCTGAGCTGCTCGCAACCCACATTTGGTTGTACAGTACTGCATCAAAAAAGGGGTTACCTTGACCTGATTGGCAACACATGAGAGACACCAAGGCTGCACCCTAATCATCAGCCTCGGCGCACGGCAGCAATGTGGTCAATGCTGTTGCACTTTTCACGCACAGCCATGCAGCACAGCCGGGCACAATGCAGCCAGGCAAAATGCAGCCATGCCAACCAAACACCCACAGGGTGCAACAGACCCCGCCCCACAGCCCACCACAGCGCAACCCCTTCACACAAAACACAGGACAGGCGCTGGCAACATGTTCGAAGTACGGCTCCAATGCAAGTGATGTGTGTGCCGTAGTTGAGCCTGCCATGCGCCAGCCGATTGGCGCCACAACTGGCGCCAGCATGTGCATGATGACCGCCAGCAGCATGCCCAAGGCATCTGTGTTCAGACTTGATCCTTTAATAAAACAGCAACCTGCACCAGCCACAGCCTGCCAGGACACAACAGAAGACATGACGAAAGCGGATGCCATGGAGGCAGGAGCACCAGTCACACCTCCAGGACGGCCAACCATCTGACCAGCCCTGGAGCCACTGCCCAAGAAAAAATGATGATGCTGTGTAGTGTCATTCAAACGAGCCAGCAGGTTTGACCTGCAGTTGAGCTCAGAACCAGAATGCACGCATGTTCCACAAGTGTGTAAGGGTGCCTCGCCATGAAAGCAGAGTCACATGTGTGCTGTCGCAAGAGCAGTGCACTCAGCAGAAGCAGTGTGCTAGCAGTGACAAAGCCACTAGGCATGCTTGCCCGTAGAATGCTGCAATCCTGCCACTGAGCAGGCATACTACAGACCATGATACTCCATCAGTGCGTATCCACAATGCTCTTCTCGCTGCACCAACAACAGCCATACCCGTTCAGATGCACCAAATGCGTGAATTGCGTGTGCTGGTTCCCTAGAGGCCCCCCCTAGAGGCCCCCATCAATACGTATTGACGGCACCAACAGGGGCCTTGAACGTGAAAGCTGCAGAGCTGCTGTTGCATGCAAACCGTATGTGCACAGCACGCGGCGGCGCCTATTCCATAAACATTGAAGAGCAAATATGAAGCAACAGGTAGACTAGCACACGCGTTAGAGCCTCCGCATGTCCCCTGTGCCCTGCCAACCATGCAGTGCGGCAGCAGCAGCACAAGTAGCGCCCTGATGAACAATCAACAAGCCGTACGACAGGCAGAAAGAATCTAATCACCACTCAACAAATCTACACCCAACATATGGTCTACTGCATAGGGAGTACGTTTGCGTGCACGGCCAGCACAGACCTGCGTTACTCAGCCACCACGCGTATTAGTTGGAGGACCACGCACATTGCACGCAACATAAGTCAGCGCCCAACACAAGTCTTGAAGATGAGCAGAGCAAGCACTGCTTGTCCAAGACGGTTTTCTGAACGCCACGTAGGAAGCCAGCCTTACCAAAAACACCACATACCCTTTGGCAATGTGATTTATGAACTGAGCCAGCAGGGGCACAACCGCAGCAGCAGCAGCGGCTGCAAGAGCAAGCTGCCAGGCCCCTGCCACCTTGAGCAGCGATACATCCCTGCCCAGTCGCCAGTGAATCATAATCAAGTTCCGACTAAACTGGAGGCCACCACACAATTCTTATGCGGCCCAATGGTGAACCAACAACCACCATGACAACAGGGCGCTGTGACACACACACACACACACACACACACACACACACACACACACACACACACACACACACACACACAATTGCTGCGAACCTCCCCGGCCGCGATTGCTGCACCATGCAGCCAGGTCACGCAATGCAGTTGAGACAGCTGAGCAGCCCTGCAGCAGTGCACATGCCTGGGGGCGCCACGCAGGAGCGGTACTTAAACTCCAGCGCCCACGCAACAGCGCTTCCACTGCTGAGCAGCACGGTTGCCGCTGCTGCTGTCAAGGCCTGCACGTAAACCTTACATGCCCACTGCAGGGGCCAGCTGTGGCTGCATCATGCACGCACCATGCTGCATCGCTGCCAGCACATTCTGCAGTCTGAGCACCTCGTCCCTGAGGCTCTGGTTCTCGACCTCCAGCTGATGCATGTAATCATTCTTGCGCGCACGGCTGCGCTGCGCAGACTCCCTGCACAAAAAAAGCAGTCGCATTGGCAGTGGCAGTGGCAGAATTGGCCAGTTGCTGTTGCAACCACACTGCATCCACAGCCCTGCACTGCTGCTGTCGCGGAACGTAGAGGTAGGCTGCTGGCAGAAATCATGTGGAGACGTGCAGCAATCTGCAGCAACCTGTTTCAAAATGCTGCTGGCCACACGATGCGGCTGGTGCTGGTCTGGCTGAACACAGGCGTCAGCATGTGCACTTGAGGTGCCAACTGCCAGGGCAACCGGAGCCACAGGCGCATAAACAACCGTAATACAGTAGCCAACAGCCGTGAACAAGTACCCAACAAACAAGCTAGATCTAGCGCGCTTCATGAACAGCATCAGCCCACTGGTGCTTCACTGACCTGCGCTTCTGCTTGATGCGTTCCACAGCTGCATCCAGCTCTGCTTGTGTTCTTTGCGCCCTGCTGCCTGGCTTGCGCATGACAGCTGAGCCCGCAGAAGGCGCCACCTGCAGCTTTGGGATACCCATACCCATGTTGGGTGTCATCTGTGGGTAGCCGCCTGGTGCGACTGGTGCTGGGGGCATCACTGCTGTGCTGCAACCAGGCATTGGCTCGCTGGCCATGCTAGAGTGCGTCGGCGCTGCAGATAGCGTCGCCGGCCTGAAATGAGGCATACTGCAAGCTGCGGGGGTCGCCAGTGTCTGCTGCTGGGGCACCGGCTGTGCCTGGACAGCACCGAAGCCATAGGCCTGCAACTGCTGCGCCTGCGCGCTGGCAAGCAGCGCTGCTGGGTCCTGCTCCACCTGAGCCTTGAAGAGCTCCACTAGGTCGTAGGTGGATGCGCTGGCCTCGCTGAAGCCGGAGGCACCTGTGGAGCTGGAGCTAGGCGCTGGCGCAACGACTTCCTGACGCGCTGCTGGGGCCTCCTGACAAGTGAAATCGCCATACTCAGCAAGCTCCGCGTCAGGCAGGCACTCTATGGCATTATACCAGTTGAAGTCGTCCTCAGCAAGCAAGGTGTCCAGGGCCAGCTCGGGGCTGGAAGCCGCAGGGGGAGCATTGGACACAGAAAATCGACACATGCTTGTATCCCTGTTTGATAATCAGCAAGGCCAGGTGCTAGAATGGCAAAAAATCTGGGTCTCCACTTCGTTGACAACGTCTAGAGGATGGTACACAGTGATATAACACTAATGTTTTAACCAGCAATGGGCAGAGCGCGTTCAGGCAGCTTTTGCGTAGGCCTGGTAGGCTCGAGATCTAGGGTGTTAACAGTGGAAACAACCAAATCGTCATCCTGACCATGAACATCACCTTCGGCCGAGCACTCCTCGTGATATACATTCAAATATACGTAATATAAGAATGGTAGGAAATGGGCGGGCTGTATCATGCCCAAGTTTACATGTATGATGACTCATTACTATCTGGCCAGGTCATGCGGTGCAAGCTAGTCGGTGGGTGTTTGTGCTGGTCAACTAGTAGTTCTTGCTCCGCCAACGCGGCTCACGGCTCTCGGCATTGACAGGCAGTCACAGGTGGTTGAACTTACAGCTGTTGCCCCTGCTGGTCGCTGCAGCACCTGTTGTTGTGGGTGCTGCCTCCGTTGTTAAAGCCTTATGATACTTTCATATATTTTGTAGTTCTGAGCCCTGAAGAACGAGTGCTATTCTTTATCCTGCTACTTGTTTGCTGGTGGTGCGACAATGCATGCGTCTGCCAGTCACTGCCAGCCACTGAGTGGCCGCCAAGAAGAAACACTACATGTCGAACGACACAGCATGTGCTGCACAACAGTGGTTGTTTCTAGCATGCGTTACAGCGTAAGATGAGGTCTGCAATGTCGGTGACAGCATCATCCAGCTTGGCCTCCAGCTTGCAATGGCACGCGACTCACCGACATGATGAGTAATGATGACCCACGGGCTCAGGGCCGGGCATCTGTCCAGCAGCCCAGCGGCCCAGGTATACCAAGCTACCGTCGTTTGGGATGTATTCCATCCCTGCATTCACTGTGACAGAGCAAGTCCACATTACTGCTTTGCTGGTGCGGTCAACTCCCGTGGGAAAGTGGCACCAAGCAACTGAGGGAACTGACTGTGGCCAATTGCAACCAACCCCTTAAATCTACAATACAGCCGCAAATGACGCCACCGCCAATGACTTCCCTGCAACGTAAGTGTAGTATAGGTATATGTGATTACTACTCTTATTCCCTGTAAATGACACATGGTGACAGCACAAGTCAAGTCTTGGGATGTGCGCAATGCATGCAAACATTCTGGAGCAGTGCTCCCTCCTCTTTCCGCCCCGGTGGGGCGCGGGGCCGATGGCGCTGATGCTGTGGCTAGAATGGGTAATATGATGATGGTGACAGCACTGCAAGCATGCAAGCATGCAAGCATGGCGCTGTTTGGCTGTTAAAGACACCCCAGAAGCAGTAGCCAAATGAATCATGTATACGCAGGTATCTGTAATTCATAAACATGGATTTAATTTTTGAAGGCGGAGCAGGCATGCACAGTGCGGCACTGTGCAAGTAGGCCGGTGGGAGATGTTGCCGCTGTTCATCAAAAGCCCGCTGCTTTGAAACGCCTAATTTCACCAGCTGTGTAGCACACCACTGTGGACTTAGCAGTGGACAGTACATTGAATATGCTTGCAGGAATGCAGTACAGCGGAAGCTGCCTTATAAGCCTATAAGCCTGTAGGTCTTATAAACTTAGACTCAGCGGAAGCTGGGTGTCATCAGGGATTACAGCCGTGATGCTAATTGACGGGAGGCCTGAGGGTAATCCGGAAGATTACCCAACGACGATGGGCTGCCACCTCCATAGAAGGGAGGCCCAGCAGTCCGGCTCTTCACCTAATATGCAACCCCTTTGTCTGACAAATGTTACTCGAAGCTGTCGTCTTGTGGATAACCCTGGTGTTTATATACTGTCGCCTTGTACAGAGGTACTGTCTTGTGATTTCTCGCAACGGGATTGGCGGACTGCCATAAGCTGCTTCTTCACACATGTCTCACATGCGCACAGAGCTCAATTGCACTAGTTTGGCTGTTGTGGGTGCAATGCAGCTGCGGTCCAGCAAGGTGTTCCTGTACTCTGACCATGTTGCAGCAGCACTAATGCATTCAAGTCAACATTGTGCGGCATTGTAAGGATGCTGTTGCAGCATCAGACGTCTGTCACTTCTGATGTACTATGACAAGCTACCCTTGACTCTGCTTTGCCTTGCTTCGCTTTTCCGGCTAGGTTGCTGCTGCTTATAGCAAGCTGCCAGTACACCTGGAAGACAATATATTCAGGTATAGAATGAACACGCAGCAACAGCAAAGTCTCAAACACCCACTGACCCAAAGCTTACGTCATTGTCAAAATCGTTGCCGTCATCATGTTATATGAACAAGTCATGGCATCTACACCCGCGGCCCCGTGCCCCACAGGAGCGGAAGGAAGGGGGAGCACTGCTCCTTCATGGTTGTACCTGTTATGCATATCCTAAGCCTGCACACGACAACCAGTAGCATGCCTTGTCACCAGCTGATATGCTCCAGAATTACCCCAAACAGAAAGACATTTCACACCTATGGATGAATTAGCGGATTAGCTAACTAGCTAACTATAGTCATGAACAAAACCATGCCGCACGGTACACTAGTACTCCCTCAGCGCAAACTGGCAGATCTCGTCAAACACACTAAATCAGGGCAGAGGTGGCACTTTGAGCAGAGGTGGCACGTCAATTGCATTTGACATGCGTGCGTGCATGCGTGCGTGCGTGTGGAGCAGTGCATTGATAATCTTAATGATAAAGCAGGTTGTCTTGAGCAAGCGTGCTGTACCTCACATGCAGGGGTACACTGTGCGATCTTTGTTGTACGTCTGTTTGCTAGATCTGATTATTAGAGTTGTGCACAAAACTTGGTTGAAAATTTCGATCAATTGATGGCTCCTGTACTCTAAATGCACAGCTGTGTATACGTATTACGAGCAATGCTGGACCAGGAGACCCCGCCCAACTTCTCCTAGTGCTATGAGTGGGCTGCCATGTAGGCACGCAATCTGCTAGCAAGGGATCAACCTTCAAACATATGTGGAGCGTACAGAAGGTGTTCAGGGCAGATGCATATGATGATTAGGTAAATAAGCCTGCATTGACTGTGAAAGTAAAGGGGCGACAGCAGTATTGAAGGTACTACTTGTACGCTATCGCTGAGCATGTTCAAATAAACTAGAGTCAACAGGCAAAATAATGATAGCTCCAGTCTTCATTTGTTCTAAATCTGTTGAACATTTCCAAAACTACATCTCAAAGTGATGTCTCCAGTGAACCCTACGTCAGAGCCCGTCCTGACTGTAACACTCGCAAACACAACAGCAGCACAAACAGATCTGACTCTGAGGATTGAGGTATCGCACGATATGTATCACTACAACGCAACGCTGCTGTCTGTCGGCAACAGGTGATCTCGCAGCAAAGATCTTGCAGTGTACGCCTGCATGCAGAGTTTGTTCAGCTATGGCGCACTTGCTGATGTCAGCTCGCCAAAATTGACAGAGGGGGGTAGCTGACCCAGCTTCAGAACCGGAGTATATGAGGAGTGGCTGCTGAGTGCATTGTCCTGAGCACACTTGGCAACCGTCAAGTGGATGTTTCAGACCTTTGTACAGGATCTGTACAAACCTACGCTGTGCTGCTAGCTAATGGATATGCTGGCTGCGGCAGCTGTGCAGAATGCACGTCTCTACTTAGTCATGATACACTGCCGAGGCCAAACATCGAGACCGCAGTTGCTGATTTATGCTGCATGTATGGTACTTACGGCACTGATCGACACTTTCTGCAGGGCTCAGGCCCACATCACTCTGGCAACCGCCATTTTGTTACATTTGTCACACCTCTGCTGACCTGCGTCAGGTTCATGTCAGACATTCCTCCTGTATCTGAACTGCTGTCCTGGGATTCAGATACTGTTCAGACTTGATGTCCACCAAATGATGTGTATCAATGCCAGATGCCAAAGTGCCACAAAGCGTGTTTGCCAGAGTGCAGCCAGGGGGCCTGCCACACCAACCAAGCTGACTAGCACTGGCGTGGCACTGATGTTGAGATTTCTAGTTCAAGATCCAATGCGCCTTGTGTGTGATACAGCACTGCACCTGCTCACAAGCCAACCCTGACATCAATGCCAGCTGGCTGCAGCTAAACTGGTCACGTCAATGGTCAGCAGAACCTGCGCCCAGCTGATTGTTAACGCTTGGCTGATTTGTCACAAGGTATATGTTTTACCTGCACTGCCAGCGCTGCTTTGACAGGGAAACATGCAGCCAAACTTCAATGCATGTGCTCGAACTGCAGGTGTCTATGAAGTAAAACTGCGAGTCCAGTTGTACAGCGCGAGTCCAGCTGTATGCCTTGACTGTTGTAGTTAAATCTTGGCTGTGGTCAGGCTAAACAGGGATGTTGTTGGAGGGCTTGTCTATCGTGACGTTTGAAAAGCGCTTAATTGGACGGTCAGGCAGGTAGCGGCTTACAGGGACTCTCAAGGTGCCCATTACTGCATGGACCTGTACATGTTATGTTTGTAACATGCACACATGATCTTTCCACTTGCAGCAGATGCAGACAATCACGCATGCACGCATGTTTTTTCTTAAACGTTTTAGAAGATTTCAGCACGCCAGCGGCGTCTACTTTGTCGTGCGCCAAAGCAGTTGATACTGGCTGGCGCCCTGGTCAGCTTGAGTCACGTGTGCTGATTGTTGTTTGTTCCTGCGGTTTACTTCGTAATCATCCCGATCAACCACCCCGTTGTAGCAGCAGGCCGCTTGGAGGGTAGAGGGCTGTAGTGTGCTGCTGCCTGGCCCACATGCACCGCAGCAGGGTTGTCATTGATTGCTCCGGGCAGCGGTCTGGAACACCACAAGCATTGCATACTACGCACCGTGACAGGTATGCCTCCACCACGTTGTCGCACAGCAGCTCTTCATACCAGTAGTTGGAGTTACACCAGTGCCACTGCAATGATTGCAGGAGGCTTCAATTGCCAAGAAAGGACATCTGCAGCCTTCATGGATCGCATCAGCACAAACCGGCCTGCCAGGTGAGGTGGCTTATTCTTGCATGTTGCACACAGAGGGCCACAGCATACACAGAGCCAGCAACGCTCAAATTACTGCAGTGGCTGTGTGCTGCCATGAATGCCTGGTCTGACAGCCATGCATGCACCCCATACCACACAAACCCTGCCTGCTGTGTTCACGTGCGTATTATTGATGTCCTGCAGGCGCAGCAGAACTCCACTTGGGCTACAGCAGTGGCAGTCTCAGATGCTGACATTCTTGCAACAGCAGACCCTGCGCTCGATAGCCTGATTGACCGCTGGCTGTCCAACCGCCAGGCCAGCACTTCAGCTACAAACAGCAGCAGCAGCGGCAGCAGCAACCAGCTCCTGCAGGGCAGTAGCAGAGATGGTGGTAATGGCGTCGATGTGGCGATCAGCACCAGTGCACAAGCAGCTGCGCTGTGGGACTCCGTGCTTGGCCCTGTCTCTATCACGCTTGACTCGCTGTCGACACTAGAGGTGGGCTGACATTGTGCTACTTCAGAATGTTGCTTGAATAGTTGTGCACTGTTACTGCCTTCACATCTGGTTTGGTTGCCCAAGGACCCATCCTGAGTTGCGTGTTACCACTCTTGCACCTGAAAGCTGTCACTGTGCTGGACGCCAGCAGCCTCCCTCTCAGCACCTGTTAACACCGGCTGTGCAGCATTGCACATCTGTGCCGCCGTCCTCGCCAGAAGTAGGTTTGTCCTCACTGCTGCTGTTTGTGTGCTGCTGTCCTGCTGTGGTGCTTGCAGGAAGGTGATGAGCTGTTTGCGCTCAGCGACTCGCTGTGCCACCTTGCAGGAAGCCTGCAGGAACTGCAGGCACTTACAGCACAGCTGCAGCAGCAGCAGGATGCAGCAGCTGCAGCAGAATACTGCACGCAGCTGGCGCAGCTGCTGGCAGCGGCAGCACAGCAGGCAGCCTCCCTGCAGGACACAGTACTGCTGAACCTGCTGGCAATTGCTGCTGTGCTTTTGACACCGTCACCTGCACCAGCAGCCAACAGCAGCAGCAGCTCCAGTGCCGGCAGCAGACCGGCAGTACAGTCTGCAGCAGCAGCAGCAGTCCGCGCTACGTTAGCAGAGCTGTGGCAGCGGCCGGCAGCAGCAGCAGGGCTTGATGCAGCACAGCTGACATCACTCTGCGTAGTGTTGCATCGGTTGTGCAGGGCAGGGCTGTCCAGGCAGTTGTCCAGCACCCTGCTGGCCTCTGCATTCCAGCAGCTGCAGCAGCAAGCAGCTGACCTGACTGCGTCTCAGCTGGCTGTATGCTGCTGGAGCCTTAGCAGCAGCAGAAGTGCACCGCTCGCTGGTGCATTGGCTGCAGCGCTGGAGGCGGCTGCAGCAGCTGCAGCAGCAGCAAAGTTGGACAGCATGGCAGTGCTGCGATTGAATGCAGCGTTGCTCAGTTTTAGAAGCCACCTAGCAGCTGGGGGTACAGCAGCAGGGGGCAGTAGGGTGCAGCAGGCGCTACAAGGCTACACGGCAGTGGCAGCAGAGTACGCCACGCAGCTGCTGAGCAGTGATGCCAGTAGCAGCAGCAGCAGCAGCAGAGGAGCAGCAGCAAGTGGCAGAGTAGTGGTGTCTGTTGCTCAGCTGTGCGGCACGTACACACACATCAGTCAGCAGCAGCAGCTGTTTCTGTCTGCAGTGCTTGACAGGCTGCAAGCAGAGGCAAGATTCAGCAGCAGCAGCAGCAGCAGCAACGGCTGCAGCTGTAGAGATGCTGCAGCAGCAGCTGGACATATGATTGTATTGTGGCAAATGTCTCTGCAGGCAGATAAGCAGCAGCAGCAGCAGCAGCAGCAGGCAGTGCAGGCCATCTTTGGTGGTAAGCAGCAGCAGGAGCAGCAGCAGCAACAGCAGCAAGCACCATTGAAGCAGGGCACTGACTGGGATGTGGTGCAAGCTTTCTTGAATGCGGCTGTTCAGTCCAGCAAACAGCGCTCTAGAGCGGTCAGTGGCCAAATGCTAGATTGTATAGCAGCGCAGCTGCTGCAGGCAAGCGACAGCTTGGATAGGCAGCCTAGCTCAGCAGAAGCAGCAGAAGCAGAAGCAGAAGCAGAAGCAGAAGCAGGTGCTCTGCTGCACTGCCAAGGCATGGTGCTGAGACTGCTGACCGGCTCTCGCTATGCTTCTGAGCACCTGCCAGCGCTGTGCGCAGCAGTTGCAGCTGCAGAGCCAACAGCAGCCGCAGCAGGGCCAGCGGCAGCAGATGCTGCTGTGGCGTTGTGCCGTTTACAGCCGGACGGCTGGCAGCAGCAGCTGCGGCAGCTCCATGCTCGCGTGTTGAGTGAAAGCAGCGTAGCCGCGCTATCTGCAAGGTACGTTTGGGGCGCTTCCGATTCTGCAAATCTACTACTCGCAACCACCTCACGTTGCATGATGTTGGGGCTCTACAGCTTCAAGTGTTCCTACCTGATTGTCCATCATCTGCCTATTGCCAACACCTGTGACGCCAGGCCTGCGTTCCATGCTGTGACTGCAGCACACGCGTCAGCAAGGGTGTCTTGCAGCCGTGTGCTTGCAGCCGTGCAGTTGTGACTTGGCTCCCTTCTGTGCCCCACCCCGAATCGCCTGCTTATGCATTTCTGGGCACGCTGCTCTCCTGGTGTCCTTGCTACACTGTCATCACAGGCAGCTGCTGCAGCTTGCATCTGCAGCCGATGCAGCCGGCTCCGAAGCATCAGGCCTGGCTACTGCGGCCCTGCAGCAGCTCCTACAGCCGGCGCTGCTGCTCAGCGCCGCCACCGGCACGGCAGCAGAGCTACTGGTGCTTCTGGTCAGTGTATTAGCTCGCAGCTCGAAACAGCAGCAGCAGCAGCAGCAGCAGCAGCAGCAGCAATGGCAGCAGCATGGCCAAGCACCCGTAGATAGTGCGGCACTGCTGCAGCAGTGCTTGCGATGCATGCTGCTGCTGCAGCGCGATCCGCGCGGCCTGCAGCCTGGCCAGCTGGCGCCGGTGTTGTCACAGCTGCTGCAGCTGCAGCAGCTGCACCAGCAGCAGCACACGCAGCTTGTTTGGCAGCTGGCCGGAGACGAGCTGCAACCCCAGCAGCAGCAGGATCTGGCAGCAGCAGCAGCAGCAGCAGTACCCTTCGCCCAGCTGCAGCAGGAAGCGCTGGCGGCTGTAGGCCTCCAGTTGGAAGACTCCGCGCGGTACCTCAGCTGCCGCCAGCTCAGCGAATGTGTGCGGCTGTTAGCGCTGCTGCACTGCCGGCCGCTGCTGGCGCTAGGTGCTGTGGTTACTGCTGCATCTGGCAGGCACGAGCAGTTCACCCCTGGGCAGCTGGTGTGGCTGCTGTGGGGTTTGACTAAGCTGAGGTTCACCAGGGAGGCAGGGTTTGTGCGGATGTTGAAGGCGGCAGTTGGCCGGATGGTGACGAAGCAGCCTGCAGCAGCAGCAGCAGCAGCAGCAGCAGCACCAGCAGCACCAGCCAGCAGTGAGCAGGATCTGGTGCAGGCAGCTGACTCTGCTCCAGCAGCGTCAGGAGCAGGAGCATCAAGCTTGGACGGCAGCAGCAGCAGTGTTCAGGTACTGGCTGCTGCCCGCTCTCCCGCTGCTGCAGCTGCTGCACCTCTGCACCAGCTCGTGGCGCTGCTGTGGGTAGCCACATCACGCGGCTACCAGAGCGCTGAGCTGGCGCTGCTGCTGCAGCACATCCTGCAACATAACGAGGCAGCCAGCATGCCTCAGGCTTCATCTGTTGCCTGGTCATATGCGCGGATGAGCAGCTATGGCATGCAGCAGCAGCTGCAGCAGCTGCAGCCGCAGCTGCTGGACTGGCTCGAGCACCACTGCAGCAGCAGCAGCAGCAGCAGAAGTGCAGCTGATGCTGAGGCGGTGCCTGTGCAGAGTGTCGTCAACATTGCGTGGGCGGTCACGAAGCTGGGTGAGCTCCGGCTGTTGTCACATGCACTGTGGCATTCCATGGGCCGTGTATTAGCAACGCATTGCACAGATGCTGGATGGCAGCGGGGTGCATTCCTGCTTGCCTGCCTGCATGCACTTGCTTCCCAAGCTTTGATGCATGGTTGCAGTGCATGACGGTTGAGGATTTTTCAGAGCACTGCGTGCATTGTGCTGTTTGGTGATGCACAGTCGCAGCGCCCGTCATTGCGGCACCGCCTTGTGCACCGCCTGGTGTGCTGTGGTGTGCTGCTCAATGCGTCGCCGTATGTACTGCCTTATGTAGTGCCGCCTGCCCTGTGGCACACTGCCTGCTGCAGGCCACGTGCCATCTGCAGGCATGCAGGAGGTGCTGCTGACAACTGCCTTGCAGCAGCAGCAGCAGCAGCAGCGCATGACTCCAGCCGAGCTCAGCTGCTTTGTGTACTGCCTGGCCAGCTGGGGCAGCAGTGCGGTGACACAGCAGCAGCTGCAGCAGCTGGAGCGACAGATGGCCTCAGGCCTACAGCAGCAGCAGCAGCAACAGGGTGATGCAGCAGACGGAGCAGCAGCAGGCATTGCCGGAATGTTGCGCAGCTGGGATGGGCCTGCAGTGTGCAGCTGCTCTTGGAGCCTGGTCAAACTGGGCTGCCAGCTGCAGCACGAGACGCTGCAGGCAGCAGAGTGGCACCTGCAGCAGCTGATGCCAGCAGGCGGCAGCGGCAGCAGCAGCGGCAGCAGCAGTCAGGGGGACCGCAGCGGCTCGCAGCACCATCGGCGCAGGACCTTGCCATGTTTGGCGCTGCTTGCAGGGAGTGTAGCTACCAGCCGCTGCAGCTGATGGCGCAATTCCGCTCGTGGCTGCTGCTGCAGCTTGCTCGGCAGGGGTCGTCTGCGCTGCTGAAATTGAGCACGCGCACATCGGCGGCACACAGAGCGGCGGCAGCAGCGGCACGGCGCAGCACGGCAGCGGCAGCTAGGGCAGCCACGCGAGACAGCAACAGCAGCAGCGAGCTGCAGCAGCAGCAGCAGCAGCAGCAGCAGGGCGGGGCTGCTGCAGGGACGTCGCCGCTTGCTGCGACGCCGCACGCCAATGTTCTTGTGTGCGTGCTGATGCTGCTGCGGCAGGTGAGCTACGCAGACAGAGCGCTGCTGCAGCAGCTGGAGCTTGCTGCCTCGCACTACCCTGCAGCGCAGCAGCTGACGGGTCAGCAGCTGGTGATGTGCCTGAGCAGCTTCCGGCGGCTGGGGCACTTCCCCGCAGCCTGGTGGGCGGGCGGGCTGCGTGCCTTGCTGGACCGGCATGCCGCGCAGCTGTCTGGCAGGGACTGCGTGGAGCTGCTCGAGGTGCTGGCAGCGTGGAGGCATATGCCGGGCGTCGGCAGCAGCACGCGCATGCGGCAGAGGGTCCTGCCGCGGCTGCAGCAGCGCCTGCTGGGCCAGGTTTGGGCGCCCAAGCAGGCAGCCGGCAGCGGCAGCAGCAGGGGCAGCAGAGCAGTTATCAGCAGTGCTGACAGCAGCCCTGCGCGGAGCCCTGCCTCAAGCCTGAGTAGCAGCGATGGTTCTGAGCAGGAGCCGATGCCACTTGCTGCAGCGGGCAGCACAGAAGCATCAGACTCTGCCGAACCTGCAGCAGCTGCTGCAGCAGTGCAGCGTAGGCCAGCGGGTGCCAACTTGATAGCTGAACTCAGCGGGCCGCAGACAGTGTGGCTGCTGCACAGCATCGGGCAGTTGGGCTTGGGCAGCCCGCAGCTCAAGCGGCAGGCATTCCGGCGGCTGCAAGCCGTGTGGCCGCAGCTGCAGGTGAGCGCTCAGGTTGCGGCAGCGGCAGCTGCCGGCAGGCTTGGGTACGATGCGACAGCCATGCTGCAGGTTGCAGACCTGACGCAGCAGGGCGTGTCCGGTGGTGCTTTCCGCAGCGTGAGTGCTGCTGCCCGCACGCTGTGGACGTTTGGGAACCTCGGGAAGCACCCAGGGCCTGCACTGGTTGATGCCGCACTGTCACATGTTGCGGCTGCAGCTGCTGCAGCAAACAACCCGCAGCAGCAGCAGGGTGTTCTTCCGCTGCGGGAGATGAGTACAGCGCTGTATGCCGCAGCAGTGCTGCATGAGCTGTCGCACCCGGCTGCGCTTCTGCTGCTGCAGCAGCTTCAGCAGGCAGCCGCAGCAGGGCAGCTGCTGGGCCACCCGCAGTTCGCGCAGCAATCCCCGCAGCTAGCAGCGTGCTTGCTGGTCTCACAGCCAGCAGCAGCGGCAAGCCTCCCCGCAGGCCGAGCTGCTACCACTGAGATGCCGGACACAAGTGCTGGCTCCGATTCTGCCACAAACCCCTGGCTAGGGTTCAGCAGGGAGGTGCAGCAGCGGCTGCAGGAGAGTTGGAGGCGCAGGGTGCTGCGGCGCTCTCAGAGCCGGCCGCATGCCCTGCAGCAGGAGCTTGCCGCGGCACTGAGGCAGCTGGGGCTGCGCTGCAAGCCAAACGCGGTGACGCCAGACGGCTGCGTGTGCATCGACATCGCAGCTACCTCGCCGCAAGGTGGGACATTGAAGGGGGATCAATCACATTGCGGAATGTGATCAGAGAATGTGCTTGAGGTTGCATGGGCTGTCGTCGGTGGCGCAGGCATTCCCTGTTCAACTTGTGATTTTGTGGTGGTGAAGCTCCTGCACTGCTGCAAAAATTGGCAGTCGAGCCATAATAACGCCAGCCTCATGATCCTTTGCGCCACACTTGATGCACCACTTGATGCCTGCATGTAGTGCACTGGCAATCAAGCTGCCAGCTCCCCGTACACAGCCGCAACCCCACCTGCAACATCCATGACCAGTGACAGTCCAGTCATCCCTCACACCGGTTGTGCCCTGCTGCCGGTCTTGCAGGGGACGTGCTGGCGGTCGAGCTGCTGGGTCCCCACAACGCAGCGGCCAACACGCAGCGCCCCCTGGGCCCCGCGCGCCTCAAGTGGCGCCTGCTCACCGCGCGCGGCTACCGCGTCGTTGTGATCAACACGTGGCAGTGGCGCAGCCTGGAGGGCCCCACGCGGTCGCGTGATGATGTCAGCAGCAGCAGGAGCCCTGCAGGAAGCCCACCCAGGAGTTTCGGGGCGGCGACTGGGGGCTTGCAGTCGTCTGGTGCGCAGTTCTTCAGTGAGAAGGTGCTGTTTCTGCAGTCACGGCTGGCGCCACCCATGGCGGCGGCTCTCATGGCCGCGACTGCTGCAGGCAGCGGCGCTAGCGCCGCAGATGCGGTGCCTGCAGCAGCAGCGGCAGCAGTAGCAGCGGCAGCAGGTGATGACGTACCAGATGCCGGCAGCAGCATGGATGTCAGTGGCGGCAGCGACATGGATGGCGCAGCTGGCAGCAGCAGCAGCAGCAGGAGCAGCAGCAGGAGGCTGTGGCCTGGGTTGCAGCGCCCCATGATGCCCCCTCCTCCCCCGCCTCAGCAGCAGCATTGAGCTTTGTCAAACAAGCTTCCATCACCAGCGGCTGAGTCGTAGACGGGCCAGCTGCGATAGTGGTCAAATGTTGCAGGCAGCTGCTCCTTACAGCAGGCAGGCCTAGGCAGCAGATGGCGGCTCTGGCTGGGGTCGCAGCTGTGAGGCAACAGTGAGGTTGCCAGTGCATGACTGTGTACTGGCTAGTCACCATAGTGACCCTTTGGTCTGTGACTGGCATGAAAAGTAATTGTCGTTTTTAGATGGTTACTTTAACTTGGTGCGTTCCCTGTGAAGATTGGTGGGTGTCATTCCTGTCGCTGCTGCGCTACATGGAATTGAGCTGTGCAGGTCTGTTGCGCCAACACTTGTACCGTACAAGTGACTGTCACTGTGTGGTTGCATCGTGTGACCTGTGGTGACAAGCAGTGCAAACCCTACGAGCGGCCGGATATTTAAGGCAGCACAATCTGTAAGCTGCCACCCGCTGGTAGAACCAATGGCTCTTGTCACCCTATATGCACATCTTCTGACCACCACATCATGGGGCTTGGCTTGCAGGTGCACCTGTTCAACTCACTGGTCTCGCCAATCTTGGGCTACTGCTCAGAAGTGTGGGCCCCTGCACTGCTTCATAGCTGCGGAAGTGGGCCGCAGGGCGTTGCCAAGGCGCTTAGCAATGACATGCAAGTGGTGCAGTTCATGTTTTTGCGTATGTTGGCTGGGCGTGTTCGCAAGTCTACTTGCAGGCAGCTGCTGTTGCGTGAATTTGGCTGCAGACCCCTGATCAGTGGTTGGTTCACAGCTTGCTGGGACCTGTGGGACCGGGTGGTCTCACGGCCGCCTAGTGACTGGTTGTTTTTAGCAATGCAGGAGAACAGAGACCTCAGTATGCGCACCTACCCAAGCAGCGCTGATCAGGGTAGGCAAAAGTCCTTGTGGTTCTGGCAGTTTAGGTCGCTTATGCGCACGTTGCATACCCGTACGGGCACGTTGGGCGACATACCTGATGCACTGGTCGGTCTGCACTGCCTTGAGGAGTCTGATATGCGCTGTGTGCATGAGGCTTTTCAGTCTTGGTTGTATCAGCAGTGGCATGATTTACCCCACGATCCCAAGTTGCTGGTTCTGATACTGTCATGTATTCTACGTACGAGAGCTGGTTTGCATGCACATCACTTGATGAGCTGGACATGTCAAAGCCGTCTGGCTGGTGTCCAGACTATGTGCACAACACTGCTGGCCTCAACAAAGTACACCTGTCGTCACTGATGCATTTTCGTCTGGGTGCACATGACTTGCGCGTGGCTACTGGTTGGTGGGAGAGGGCTGGCAACTCCTTGCTACCTAGACATCAGCGGCTTTGCACCCGATGCGCTGCTGGCCAGGTTGAGGATGAGTTCCACGTGGTATTTGAGTGTGATGCTTACGAGCTAGTCCGGGAGCGTTTTTGGTGTCTGTTTGATGAATTCGGTGGTTGGCAGAACCCAAGTGCATTAGCAAACCCGAGCGGGCGATGTCTGGCAGACTTTATGCGGCAAAGACAAAGTAAGGTTGCTGCTTTCATACACAGTTGCTTACTGGTACGTAGCGATCCAAAATTGGCACATTTGTTGCTTCCCAGTGATGGCATTACTAGTAGTGCTTCTGAAGTTACTGATTCTCTGAGTTCTGAGCTCTCTGAGCTTGTTGAGGTTGCGGTTTCTTCCGGTTGATGGTCTTCTTTTGAGTTTTGTGGATCCCATGAGCCTTGTTTGGCTCCTTTGCGGGTGGGCCAGTGGCCCTACTTTGGTAATTCGGTAATTCGGTAATTCGAAACTGCCGCTTGCCAGTTGCAAGTTGCACGCTGCTGCTGACCCTGCCACCCTCCACTCTTGCCGCTGAAGACTCAGCGTAAGTTCAGACGCTACCAACTACCCCAGGCAGCATAAGTTGCAGGTTCATAGCATTCTGCACACACTGCTTCTGCTCACTCGGCAGCTGTTGCTGACCAAGGTTTGGTAAGCAGAAGATGCCTCTGTTAACAGCGGCTTGCTATAAGCATTGTTGCCGCGCGTTTGCTAGGTTGTGTATTAGGATTTCAACCCACACGCGATCGATTTGCTTCATTGAAGGCAGGGGTGAGCAAGGAGTGGGCGGGCTGAGCCAGAATAGGCGACGATCAAAACAGAGCCTCTCAAAATAAGCAGCCATATATAGCACAGTTGTCTGCATAAATGGAGCGCTGGGTCGACCTGAATCCTGCACAAAACCGCGGGCAGCAAGGGTTTATCCACTACTGAGATCTGAGACCGATCATAGCCTCTGATGCTGCCCGCGTCCGCCAGGCCAACGTGTATGCACTCAGAATTTGCTCGTTGCCTCATCAAAACCTTACATCAGGCAAGATGGCAGCTGCCCTGGCAAAGAAGCAGACTCTGAGCCTCACCAAGGCTGCACAGCCCGCCAAGGTGGGGTTAAAGGCACTTATATTGTGATTACAGCGTGTAGAGGCTGGCAGAGCAGGCCGGTTGCAGCTGGTGCCCTTCGCCCGTGTCTGCAGCACAGGTCGCGAGCTGGACTCAGATTCTGCACATGCCCGTCTTGTGCTACAGGTGTCTCGCAGCCGCCTGGTGTGCCGTGCCGATGGTGGCTTCATCGGCTCCAGCACAAACCTGGTGCGCAGAGGCCCCTGTTTGCTGAAGTCAGTAGCAGACCAGCAGCAAAGGCAGCATCAGATGCAGGAGTAGCCATGCACAGGAAGAGCTGCAGCTGGTGCTTCAAGCACCTTTGGTAGCTGTCATGCCAGACAGCAGCAGCAAAGCACGATGATCAGCACGTGATCCACGGCACCTGACAGCAGTTGGTTGGGCCAAGCGGGCCAGTGCTGATCACAACATCATGCAAAGCATGCTTGAGCTGCAGCGACCTGCTGGAGGCAAGGAACTTCATTCTGTGGCGAAAGAAGGAGCGAGTTAAAGGCAGCAGCAGGCCAAGGCGGTTGGACCATCATCATCAGATGAATCAGCAGGCCCATGCGTGCAGCGAGCATGACGAGCAGCAGCAGCCTATTTAAACACAGGCAACTTTGCCAGCAGCTCATGCCTTAACTGTGATGCTGTGTTTAGTGTGTCACTCACTTGTGTCACCTGGGTGATGTTGGCTGCAGATCATGGTTGCCTCCACCACCGCCTTCCTTGCTGCTGGCAAGTTTGGCCTGGCCCCCACAGTGAAGCGCGGCACTGACGCAGCATGCAAGCTGCAGGACCGTCCCAACGCAGCTGGCCTCATCTCAAACGACCCAACAGGTAGGGGCTGGGCACAGACAGGCAAGGATGAGCGCGGGGCGGTCATGGTGTGGATCTGCCAGCTTGTAACAAAGACTCCTGTGGTTCTGCATACACTGCGTGCTGTGGCAGAGATGCACTTTTGTGTGCATGGAGGCTGCATGCGCTGTGACAACAGCAGCAGAAGAAACAGCAACAGCGCAGATACTGTTGCAAGGGAACCAAGATGCAGCTGCCTGTGCACACGGATGGTGCAGTTGCATGTACAGCAGCATGACAGCCATCTCAGTAGTCATTAGGCAACCACAACCTGCGCAGCCATTTGTCACATTCAATGGTGGCTGTTGCTGAGTGCTACACATGCAGCAGTGTGGGTGTGAGAACCACAGGTGCTGTTGTATGCCTGTTACAGAGTGCAGGACTGGGCACGAGGGCTGGGCATTTAAACAGCAATGTTGGCACCCAGCAGCGATGTTGCTGCACTCAGCACACTAGGGACTGCAGCAGTTCCCAGCATATTGACTGCAGTTCAAACAGCAGTCCCCAATAATGGTTTGCACAAGCATTTGACGCGCCTTGCTCTGCTGCTTCCTTCTGTCTGCGGTGTAGGCTTCACTGCTGTTGACACCCTGGCATTTGGTGCCCTGGGCCACATGGCTGGTGTCGGCATCGTGATGGGCCTGAGGGCAACTGGCGGCCTGTGAACACTCACAGCATCACACAGCATCATGTGGCTGGCAGCATGCCTGCAGCAGCTCTGCTGCCGATGGTTACGGCAGTGATAGGCGTGTCTGTTGTTGCCCCCTGCTGGATGGCAGACGCGGCAACATGACGACAATGGTGGTAGCGTACGGAGCACGTGCTATGTACAGTAGATGTTAGGACCTGGACAATGGCTTGAGAACGCGCCTCTTTACTTGGGTGTGCTGCTTGGAGCACGGCTAAGCTGCATGTGACGTTAACCCAAGTTGGTGGCAAGTGGTGAGTTCTGGTGCAACAGCAGCTTCCTGGGTAACACCACGCTGCCTGTTTTTGGGACTACGTGTCTGTGGCCTTCTTTTATGGGCACTGCTTTGGATGTCCAGCGATGCTCGCTAGGCTAGTGCAAAGGAGCTGGTGCTTTCAGCCATGATTTGCCTTGGTGTACTGTACTGTTCTGGTAGCAGCGCATCCTCCGTACGTGCTGATGCATTGTGCTGCTAAGAATGTATCTATTATCATCAATGCAGAGGGATCATCATCATCATATTACCCATTCAAGCCATAGCATCAGCGCCATCGGCCCCGCGCCCCACCGGGGCGGAAAGAGGAGGGAGCACTGCTCCAGAATGTTTGCATGCATTGCGCACATCCCAAGACTTGGCAAGAAAAGCAGCAATACACGGTGACACCATCCGACATCTTCCAGAACTGCCGTAAATATCATCAGATACAAAACGCAACACCTTGATTGACGAATCAGCCATGGACAAAACGCTGCGCAACTTTTCAGCGCAACCAGGCAGGGATCTGATCTCAGCAAACATATCATCCCTCTGAGCAGAAGTAGCAGGGCAATCAAACATGAAGTGTGACAAAGACTCAACTTCTGCACCACAACAAGGACATCCTGAAGTGGAGTTAGCTCTGCGACCGCCAAACTGACTAGTACGCTCATGTACACACAGACAACCCATACGAACACGCAACAGCAATTCAATACCACGTGGAATTGCCACTGAAAGCAAGTACGGCCTAGGCCTCCTGAAACCCATAGCATCAACATGAGTGGGATGCACATGAGCCACATACCGACTCAGAGTGGAGTGTTCCAACGTTTCACATGCAATCCTTTCAGCATGTAGTGTCCTGACCTGCTTGTTGACATGGCTCTTGCACGCACTGGCTCTGCCTTCCGCGGTCACAACATTCACACCATACTTGCACAGCAGGCAGAGGGATCGTGTGTGCAGTGCCAAGTACGCATGGTGTCAGTGAAGTCTTGCAGCCTGCAAGCCTTGTCAGTAGCAGCAGGCTGTGAGAGGACTCGGCACTAGCATGCAGTACACTGGCAGCCCACCCAACCCCCAGGCTGTATAACGACAGCTTGTTGCCTGACCTTGCCACAATCAGCCACGGCAACGGGCTGGAAGCAGCGCAACAGTTTCTTTGTGTTCACCAATGAATCGGCGCCTATGACAGCTTGGGACCCTCAGTTGCACATACCGGGTGTCAGCCGCTGAGCGCGCGTATTGCGCGCCAAGTTCCAAAATGTGTGCATTGGTATGAGGCAGCCAAAAACAAACACCTATCAACAGAGAACCACCATATCAACTAGACACACCAGCGGTAGCTGCCCACCGACCCACGCATTGCGTCTCAAACACAAAATGGCAGACGTAACACACTGCAGCATTCAAGCTGTCAGCTGTGCAGTCTGAACATTCGTTGGTTTGTGCTTCATAGGACTGTCGTAAACTATAATTCCTTTTGCACTACACAGAATAAGGCGGGACTGGGTTACTGCTGCAGGGCTACAAGAACAGAGCAGGGCGAAACCTTTGCAAACACGATAACTAAAACTTTATACGTTTTAGCATAAGTAAATAACAGGGCTTCTACAGGGCGGGCCGCGTGGTGAGTGGGCAAGAAGAACGAAGCAGCAGTAGCCCTAGTTTTTTCTACAGCAATCTCCCTTCGTTGTACCAGCACGCTCGAATCTGCCCTAAGTCAATGTTTAAACCATTTGTATGCCCTGGACAGATTGTATTTGCAGCTGTCGGAATGAACCATGTCATGTGCTTGAAGGCTTGGTCAAATGGGCTGCCAGCTTGCTTGCACTTTCGTAGAAGGAAAACTTGAACAACTGAACCTATCATAGAAAACATTCACAGCCATCCAACGCTCTAGCAACGCCTGGCCGCAAGCAGTGCAGCACTGAGGCTGTGCAGCTACTGCCCTCCATGCATTTGCAGGTGGTCCAGCCGCTCAAGACTCTGAGGGAGCAGCAGCACTGGGTGCAGCAGAAATGATGTGTACCAAGCAGCTGTTGCTGCTGGTGCTGCTGGGTGCCAGCTATGTGCTTGCCCAAGAAGAGAGTGGTACACCAGAGCAAAGCTATCCACACTGCAGTTTGCAGAAGTTCACATACTGTGAGTAGCAGAAGAAAGTCAAAAAGCAGTATGCTGCTCTTCTGCTTTCCTGCAAGCGTTTGGTTGTGTAGTTTTGTGCCTTCAGTTAACCAGCAGCAACATACCAGCTGACAGCAGCAGGTGGTGCAGCAACTCTCCAACTTGGCTTCATGTTAGTTGCCTGCTATGCCAGTTCGCTCAGGCTTCAACTCATAACAGCCTGCAGCAAACCCCTGTTGCCATCATGCAAAAAACGTGACAGGTGGTTGGCAGCGCATGCAGAGTATCACTGTAAAGTTCTTGCCAGCAGTAGCACCCATGAGTCAGCTTCTGCAGGTTCCTCAGCTCCTGCAGCTACCTCACTAAACCTACTATCTTCCTGAGCTTTACTTTGCATACATGTTGCTGCCCCTTTTCCCTTGTGCTCCTTATCTTATACCTTGCAACACACACATGCACATGCCAGGCCAACCTGCTGCCCAACTGCCTACTTTCCTGCAACTCACACCCCCTGCTGTGCTGCTCTGGCCGCTCCTGCAAACTTTCCCGCAGCCATGCCGCCACGCGGCACGCCGCCACCTCCCCTGAAGCTGGTTGGCCATCGCATGGTCAACGCACAAAACAACAGAGTTGTCTCCCTGCGCGGCCTCAACTGGTTTGGCTTCAACGTCGGCATGGGCATGGTGGACGGGCTGTGGGCCGGAGGCCACGCCGCAGCAACCGACTTTGCGCTCATCTCCTACCAGCTCCGCCTGCTCGGCTACAACTCCATCCGCCTGCCATTCACCTGGAAGGACCTGAACATGGACGCGCGGTCATTCAACAAGGAGTGCTCCCCGGTCACCGTCAACTGGCTGCGGCGGCGGCTGATCAGCCCTCATGTGGTGGACAAGTACGCAAATCGGCCCCTGCCAGGCAACGTTGCGCCCGTCCAGAACACCAGGCCCGGCTTCTGCAACACCTACCTGCCGCAGAACAGCGGCTGGGACCGGCTGCTGTATGTCACGCAGACATTCATCAGCCAGGGCATGTACGTCGTTCTCGACTACCAACCCATGGTGAGCCAAAGCCGCTCTTCCTGACTGCACGCTTGCTTGATTCTGCGCTTCACGTGCTTTGGGAGGCGTGCTTTGTCATGCACGTTGCACCAACCAAAACACTAATGTGGTGGTTGACTACCAGGCCATAGTTGAACAAGGCATCTGGTGTTGCTGCCGGTGTTTGACGTGCACTGTGTGCATGTGCAGCTTGCGCATGTGCTCAGCCAGTGCAATGGCATGCTGGTCCCTTTGATGACTGCTTCCTTGCAGCACGCAGACTTTGATGCTGCCTGTTGAAGCGGGTCAGCTAACACAACTTGGGTGCTGCTCTGCATGCCTGCCGCCGCACCATCCCTCTTGTGTGCCCAGGGCCTGGAGGATCATGCTTACGACCTCAACCGCTTTGTGGACACCTGGGCGCAGCTCTGGAAGCAGGTCTCCTGCCTGCCCAACTTCCAGCGCGACCTGGCCAACCGTGTGTTTGTGGACGTGATGAATGAGCCGGACTCGATGAACATCCGCTGGGAGGCCCGTGACGGCAGGCCTGGAGCGCAGCAGCTCTACCTGGGCACTGCTGATGCGCTGTGGGCGCTGACGCCAAACAAGGTCCTGTTCATGTTTGAAGGTGCGGACCCGGTACACGTTTGTTGCACGGTGCTGCATGCTGTGTGGTGTGGTCGTGTAGTTGTTAACCAGGTAAGCATTGCCTGGGCATGCTCTGCCATGCATGCATACTTCTGCGGACGCTGTTGCTGCTGCTGTTGCTTGGGGCTGCCACGGCTACATTACATTACATTACATTACATTACATTACATTACATTACATTACATGCTCCACCCAACAAGGAGTGGGAACCCCATTCAGGAGCCAACGAGAGGCTCATTGGGGGCTACACTGCTGCATCTCATGCAGCTTGACTCATATGCCGCTGCTTGCGACTGCACCTGCAGGCACTGGTCAGAACATGTTTGGTCTGAACTGGGGCAACGGCTTCATCACTGACTACAACATCATCAACAGCAGGGCGCTCAGCGACCCCAACCCCTTCTTTGCATCACTCGTGCGCAAGCCATATGCTGACAAGGTGAGGTCGACGTGTGATGATCACATTCAAATGGCCGCTAGCTGGCGCTTGGGTTGTTGGAAGTCGTTCTTGGAGATGCAACACAGACAGGCCGTGGCATGCACCAACTAGGCCGGCGGCAACCGTGGCAGCATGCCGTCTGTGCTACCTTCAGCATGAGCTACTGGCCTCTGCCACAGGCTGTTGCGCTCACTCAAAGGCACCTGCTGAAGTACATCAGCTACACGTGCGCGCATGCCTTGCCGGACCTGCTTGATCTTGGCCCCCTGTCTTGCCGCCCGCTGCGCAGTCTGTCATCACCCCGCACGTGTACCCCCCAAGCATCACCAAGGCAACCTTCCTGGGCACTGCCCTGTGGGAGCAGTGCCGCGTGTCATTCGGCTACCTGCAGAGCCAGGGCTACTGCACCAGTGAGCGCTGCATGCGCTTCCCCATCGTCATCGGGGAGCTGGGCTCTGCCTTTGAGACAGCCTCAGATAAGCAGTGGCTGCAGGACTTTGCCGACTTTGTGAATGCGGAGGTGAGCAGGAGCGGGCAGCGCTTTGAGGCGGCACCCTCTGGGCATTGCTGTGTTGTGGCAACCAGTGCATGCAGCTGCACATGGAGCAGGTTGCTGTTGTAATGGGCCTGCATGTCCTGGCTGGCTCAGACCCTTTGCAGGGGTTGCTCAAGACCATTGACGAACAATCTTGACTGAGCAAAAGAGGAACCAAGCTTGGGGCATCAATCTAACTGCTACACGCTTGCTGAATGGAGTATAATGCGTGCTGCTGCTGCTGCTGCTGCTGCTGCTCTGCAGGGCGGCGCCAAGGCGTACAACACCATCCCCGTCAACGGCTGGCTGTGGTGGGCGTACAACGAGAACAGCGGCGACACGGGTGGCATTGTGCACAACCGCTGGCAGGACCTGCACTGGGAGAAGATTAACTGGATGATTGCGCGCATGGGGCTGCGGCCGTGGTACCTGAGGTGAAGCAGCTGAGGGAGCAGCAGCAGCCTTTGCGCCCGTGGCAATGGCACCTCCTCGCACAGTCATGAGAGAAGCTGCAGAGGCAGGCTTCTTGTGTGCATGTTGCGAGTGATGGTGCAGCGCGCTGCTTCTGCTGCTGCTGCTGCTGCTGCTGCTGGTGCTTGCTGTTGGTTGCTGGTGCGTACAGTACAGGGTGCCCAGCAGCAATGCCCGTCGTCCTCTACTGATCACCTTGTGTTGTGTACAGCTTCGATTGACGCTGCACTGTGTATGAACTGCCAGGCAGCATCGGTTTGTGTTAGTTCTGTTGTTGCTGCACGCTCTGGCTTTGTGCACTTGCTGTACACATGTGACTTTACTACAGGGTTGCAGAGAGACTTAGGAGAGTTGTGTATTCAGGTGTTGTACGCGGCCACTGTTGCGCTGGGTGCATGGCCAGCGCTGCATTGATGCATTACTGGCCATGCATTCTGCCGCTGCTTGATGCTGTGTGGCTGGCTGACTTGCCTTCGAGTCAAAGGATGCTGTCTGCAGCATCTGACACTGCGAATGCTGCTTGCTACACAGTGTTGGGCAGAGCAGTGGCCGCTTGCCATGTCAGGGCCTTTCACCAATTGTGCATTTCCTGCATTTTGTGTGGTTGATCAGCATTTCCACCTGTACACACAGCATGCCATGCTGCGCAAGCCACGCCACCGTGCCTGTGCACCTGAAATGTTCATTAGGTTCAGCGCGACCTTGAAATGAATGTTATGTGTGAGAGGTTTTACTGTGGCTGACGTTATTGCTCGCCAAGGGTGCGCTGGCTTGCACGGAGCACAGATGCCTGCGTACTAGCAGGACAGGCGGGTGTGGGTTGGTGAATGCAGCACACAGGAATCAATGCTGCATTAGCGCAGCTGAACAGTAGCAGCAGCGCCGCAGCAGTGATAGGCCGCCAGTTGCGGTCTTGAGTGTCTTGTCACCACACATCATTGTCACTTGCACGCTGTGTTCAAATCTTGAAGTATGTTGTGGAAGCTGCACACAGCCTTCCGTTCCACAATGCACTGAGTGCGTACCTACAAGTTTCGTCTGCTTTGCTTTGCACAGCGCTTACCAGCCCGCCATCAGCTGCAGCCAGCATTCAATGTGCGGGAAATGCTGTTGTGTTTTAGGTGCTGGCGGTTGGTCTGTGCCAGTGAGCGCCGATGTGCATACAGGTGTGATGAACGTTTTTAGGCAGGCTCATGGTTTCTTGAGCTGCAAATGAGTGAGTGCACGTGTGTGAGAGTAGCAGCTCCATGTCACCATCTCAAATGCATCAAGATGGCATGATTCACCCCAGGGTGAGCATTTGCCAGGTGCACCTAGTCAGCAAGTGACAGATTAGAAATGAAGCACAGCACTCGCCAGCGCAACCACTTTGATGAATGCATGCTTGCTGCTCCAGCAGCTTGCTGATGGCAGGTGCGTAGCCAGCTGCCAGCCGTTGCGGCTGCTTCCAAACATATGGTATGTGGTACAACGCTTGATAATTACATTTGAGTGACAAAGTGCCCCGCTGGCTGCTCCTGCGTAAGGGGCGCTTGCAAGGCGGTGTCACTTTTCACCTACAAGTTCTGCGCTGAGTTTACCTGTGCCACATTTTGCCATGGGGCTTCGCCGTGGCTGCTTGCTTGCTTGCTTGATAACCCAATATCATCACATCAGCTGCCCTGAGTAAGGGCAGCAGGTGCAGCACTGACGGGAGACTGATTTGGTGATGTCATTGACGGTCCATTCCTTTGCCTTCCTTGCTATAACAATAGATACCATGCATGCAATAATAATATTGGTATTAAGCATCAAGCATAGACGACTAGTAGCATGAGTTTGCTGATGTTGTTTATGGCAGCCCAGAATGTAGCAGAGACAGCAATGTGTCCATGACATAACTTGCATGCCAGCCTCCACTGTGAGGCCTTTGTGAAATCTAATACGGATAGGTTGCTGGTGAGCAGGCTCAGCAGCAGCATTGCCATTACGTTTTGGTTGCGCACTGCAGCTGCTTAGTCAGCATCTTGTAGTGCGAGGCCCCTCAGCATAACTTTACATCTAATACTGCATCGCGGTCCTCAAGAGGCGTGCATGCTGCGTGCTGTGCTGTGCAACGGTTTGAAAGATGGTCCATCCAGGATGCAGAGCCAAGCTTTGAGCATACACATGCAGCTCGCACAGGCCTTGTTGACTGATGCATGAGTTGAGGGAGCTAGTACACCCGTGTGGGCTGCAGTGCCACTGCTGGCTCGGCACTTTGGGTAACTTCCTTGCATTGAAGGACGCCTTACAATTACTGTCATTACATGATTGTAGCGGGTATGTGTGTTACCCGGCTGGATCATAGACTCAGCGCGTCGTCAGGTGTCACAGTGACATGTAACTAAAGCCAGGTACACTTTGTGTTTAGCTGCATCATCTTTCTTTGCCTTCAGCTGTTCAAGCACTGCTGCACATAACAACTTGCTGTTGCCTTGCATGCCTTTTTACTACAACCGTGAAGTTCAACCAGTTTCTACTTCAAGTATCACTGAACTGCCAAAAATCTTCAACTGCTGTACCAAAGCACAATCGTGTAGCTGCTGCTCACCAGCTGTACTGCCAATTAATCCAAACTAGTACTGCTGTCCAACCTACACCCATGCTGACACACCAGTAGTACTGCCCTACGATACAAACGTTACTGCACTACAACCTACAACACCGCTGTTTTGCCATATGATAGCACTGCTGATAGCAGCCAACACGATCACACAAAGCCGCAAGGTGCGGCCATTCTCACTCTGCCCCCCCCCCCACCAGGAGCAGGCCGACCAAGATATAGACCAAACACACACAAGCGCTGCTTTGATTTAAGGCATGTTGCTGGCACTCTTGTGCAGGCCTGGGATTTGCGTAACAGGTGCAAACACATTGAAGCAGTGCTCCCAATTCCTTCTGCTCCTGTCGGGGCCTGGGGCCGATGACGTGGATGTCATAGCTATGGCTCGATTGGGTGAAATGTTGATGATATTGTCATGTGATCAATGACAAGCGCTAAAGCACACAAGCATGACGGTCCCGCTGCACAAGGTGTTAACATTGCACCCAACAGACGCTGCGCTGCACAAAGCGCACATTTAATCTGGAGATCCCGACGGCTGTGCACGCCGCAGCAGACCCCCAAGTGTCTGCTCAGAGAGACTGCATGCAGGGCCCAGGGCACAGCAGGGCGGTAACACCAATGTGAAGGGTTGCATGCGCAGGAAAACACACTCTGCAAAGCACAATGCAGCAAGTGCGGCACTCACATGCTAGATTGGGGCCGCAGCCGCCATGGCTGACTGTTCTTGAACGATAGATCTCTGCTTCGTGTCGATCTCATGCACATCGAGTCGCAGAACATCGTGGCAGTGGCCAGCAACAACACACAGCACTGCTGCAGGTAGCTACGGATGCAGCAGCAGGTAGCGCCGCAGCACCAGCTGCCTCTGCAGCAGCGGCGGCGGCGGCAGCAGCGGCATCTCAGCCTAAGCGTGGCTGCCAGCTGGCAGCCAGGCAGCAAGAACAAGCCCAAGCCAGCAGGTGCAGCATCAGCACAGCACAGCAGAAGCGAGGGCGGCAGCAGCAGCAAGACTGGCAGGGGCACTGTGCCTCCTTGGGCCAGGAAGGGCCACAATGCAGTGGATACAGATGATGAGCATAGTGCTTGCTGCAGTTGAGCGCCTCGGTACGATTACAGGTCAAGGGCCTGTGGCAGCCCCGGCGATGTTCAAAACTCACAAGTAGAAGCCACACCGGCCTGCAGTGAGAATATGCAAATCAGACATGGTCCTGCCGACTCCCGGCACACAACTAATAAAGGATATCATTTGGAGCACTACAGTACAACTCGAAAACGGTGATAACTTGTCATGCAGCTTTGTCTGTGGGTAGCCTTGGCTATGCGTGCGTGCAAAAAGCAGACCACACTCACAGACATAATCTCCCCCGTCCTGAATCACCTCCTTGTACCAACATGCAGTTCTCCCATCAGCGTGCTGTTGCCAACATTCCCTACGTAAGTCGTCTTCTGCATGTCAACTAGGCTCATCTGCCTGGCCGTGCGTTAGCTCAGGATAAGTAGCCTTTTGCTGTAAATACCACTCTTGCATCGGTGTGAACTGATGGTGGGACATGCGGCAAGCTCAAGAGGCACCAACCTAACGCACGTTTGAGGCGGTTGAGACACGGTGTAATTGAACAGGGCAGCAGCACTGCATGATGCCCTGCGCGGGTTCATCGTTGTAAAGTTCCGTTACATCAGGGATAGGGGTAGTATAAGGAATAGTGCATGTTGGGCCGCAGGCACCACCATTATATCAAGGCATCAGCGTGATATTGATCTGACTGTGGACCAGCGCTGTCTGACAGGCTGTCAGTTAAAGCACTGCTGAGCGGCAAAACCCTGCTTGTTGCGGTGCGCACTGGCTGTGATACACGGCTATCTGATACGCGAGATGGACAAGCTCTAAATCATTCAATTGCAATGGGGCTGCACACGTGCTGAAGAGACCGGATCCTCAACGGTGCGCGACCTCTCCTTCAAGGCTTGGTACTGCATAATGGGTTACGCAAGCAACATGAAACACGACAGCTGTTAAACAAATTTGTTCCCGAGTGACTGTCACACTGAGCATCACAACACGGAGGGAGGCAGCAAGCAACCACCTTTCCTGTTAAGGGAGGCAGCAATTGCTTGCAAGCACCAGTGCAACTGGCTTGTACACGTGCGTCTGGTATCTTTCCATGCCCTAAATTGAAATGTTGGTGCACATATGAACTCAGTAGTTGTCCAGCTGAGACGCTGCTGTGCCTGTCATGTTTGCCTTGTACGCCTGCTGCTGTCTGTTTTTGCGGGAGTGTGTAGTGCTGCCAACGGCACCACAGCCTCCTGCAGTACTGCCCACAGCCTTTTGCCGTGTCTTCTTGTTTGCTGGTAGCAAGGTGGGTGTACTGTAGCAGCAGCAGCAGCAGCAGCAGGGAGGCTGTGGTTAAGGGTATCACCAGGGCGTAATGCTGGACGCGCACTACAGCGATTGCGGCAAACTGACCAACGCTGTTGTGCTGGACGCCGGTCAGTCAGCAGCCAGCTGGTGCCAGCTGACGCCGTTGGCCTCAGACCTCTGCGCTGCGCCCCTGCTGGGTGGGATCAGCGCTCGACTGCTGTACCAACCAGTGTCCTTACTGCTGTTGATGCAGCTACTCGTGACACAAAAGATGACACAAGAACACAAGCGACTTCGCACTGACCCAGACACTACTTTGGCTCAGGCAAGGGCTGAGTGCTGCCCCCATCAGTGCCGCCGCTGACCGCCGTTCATGCACGTGCTTTTCAGCAGCGGTGCCGAGACCCAGAGTCAATGCGCAGTCCTCCCATGTATTCTGATTCGCCCCTGCGTAAACGATGTGCATCCCATCATCCGGGAACAATGCTGTGCAGTTCCGGCTGGGCCCTCAGCTTGATGAACCTTTGCCACCTGGCAGGGTGGCCGTGGAGGTGGATGCTGCTCAGGTCAGTCACAACACGCACATGCAGCCGGACGTGGGGCGGCGCAAGCAGATACGGGAGCTAACTGAAAGCCGCTACGTGGGGGCGGTGCTCGGCCCTGCAATGCTCAGGTCAGTCGCAAGTAACTCGCACATGCTGTGCGCACACCCCTCTGTACACGCCTCGGGTGGCCATGTCCTTCATGGGGCCAGCCCTCCTCGACAGCAGTCGACAAACCGCCACAGCTCAGGCTGTTGCAGCAGCGCCGTCCCTGTACAGCGGCGCCGTCCCTGTACAGCGGCGCCGCTGGCATGCAGCAAGCACCGTGCGCAGCGCATTCAATGCACCACGCAGCGATCTGCCAGCCCGCCACTCTGCCCCTGCCTGCAGGGCCGTCACGTGGCTGTCCAGGCGACAGCGGCACCCACGCCGCGTCACGGGCACAGCAGCAGCCAAGGTGCACTCGCCAGTGGCACCGCACCATGCAGGCTGCTGCTGGCCGCTGCCGCCACCTCCCCCCCCCCCCCCCCCCCTCAGCTGCTGGATTTGGACTCTGTGGCGTCTCGGAATCTCTCCAGTAGACTGCAGGCTGGCCTGCACCTGCTGCTTGACCAGCTGCTGCAGGCTGGACTGTGCTTGCTCGCAGTGTTTGTTGCAGGGCAAGAGCGCGGTGCTTCACGACTCTGCTGAGTCGGCACTGCTGCGCTGCCGCTGTCCCACCCTGCTGCCTCGTCTGTGCTGCAGCATGCGGCACTGGCAGCGATGGTCGCACAGCAGGAAGCAGTGGCCTGCAGCGGTCAGCAGTCATCGGCTGCAGCAGCTGCCAGCCTCAGGGTCCATGCACTGGCTGCAACACAGCTCTGCAGGCAGGTCGCAGCAGTGCTGCTGGCAGCAGCACACGTGTCGCACAGACTACGGGGGTGCAGGCACCCTCCCAGGACGCACAGCAGCCAGAGCAGCAGCAGCAGCCACAGCAGCAGCAGCAGCCCCAACAGCCAGAGCAGCAGCAGCAGCGGGCACAGCAGCATGAGCAGTTGGACAGGCAGCAGCTCGAGCTGGGAGGGCAGCGGCGCCTGCATCCACAGCAACACAGGCAGCAGACAGCGCGAACTCAATAGCAGCAGGTACAGCAGCCGGCACCGCATGATGGGTGTCCGCAACATAACAAGCAGCAGCATGGGCATGGGCAGAAGCAGCAGCGTGAGCTGCCGCAACTGCCTCCGCCACTGCAGCAAAAGCCACCGCTGCAGCAGCAGGCTCACCCTGAGCCGCTTAATGATATGCATGGGGCGGCATTTGCGGCAGGACAGCCCATCCTGATGTCGTGTGCACAGGGGGCCAAGAAGCCCAAAGAACAGCTGCTGCTGGTGGTGGAACGTTGCTTGAAGCGTGGCGGCACTGCTGACCTGTACTTGGCGAGGCTGTTGCAGGCGCCTGGTGCTTCCAACGCCAAGTCACCACAGCCGGCTGCAGCAACAGCAGCAGCACGAGGATCGGCAGCAGCAGCAGCTGCTGGTCGCTTCAATGGAGGCAAGCACAGGAGCTGCGCATTGGGCAGCGCTACGCTGTGAAGGTGGCGCGCTGCTTGGAGTCATATCCAGCGGAGGCGGTCGGCAAGGCTACCCTGGCACCATACCTCAGGGCCATGAAGGCTGCTCTGTTTGATAAGTACAAGGTGCTGGATGACATGGCTTCATCTCCCTACATCATTGACGCCTACATGTTTGGGGAGGTGACAGTGGGGCCAAATGAAGCAGCAGGACAGCCTGCCGACGCAGCCGCTGCGGCCGCTTCCGCAAGCATTACAGGAACACAGCAGCAGCAGCAGCAGCAGCAGGGGCAGGGGCAGCAGCATGCACCGGTCGTGGAGGAAGCAGCAGCAACAGCACGCTCGGATGTGGCGCTGCCCTGCATTCTGCTTGAGTACTCCGATGGCGGATCTGTATGGGATGAGCTGTACGTGCAGCATGGCGCACGCAAGCAGATGGCACCCGCCGACGCCTGGGAGGTGGTGCTTCCCCTGGTGTTTGCACTGCGTCACATGCATGCAGCGGGGTACATCCACCAAAATGTCAAGGTGGACAACATGCTCAAGACCAGTGGGCAGTACGCGCCAAGGTAGGCAGTGTGGCAGCAATGCTGCTCACACTTGTCGACCGAGCAGCTTGAGTCCGGGTTGCGGGCGGATGTGCATTTGCTGCAAGCCGTGATCGGGCAGACCCGAGCGTTGCTGCCCTTGGGCTGCACCATGCACACGTATCATGCAGCTGGTAAGCTTGCATACCTCGCCCTGTGCTGGATGTATGCTGTTGCTGCTCTTGTGTTCCTGTGTCGCGCTCGGCAGCTCAGTGCAGTTAAGTGATGGGTTGTTTGCTTGGCATTCGCCCGCCTCTCTGCTGCTGTGCTACTGCTGCTGCAGGTATGTGCTGGCAGACATGGGCGTGGTGTGCAAGCTCAAGGACCACCAAGACATCGCGCCCTATCCGTGCGCTAGGCACGCAGCGCTACTGGCCGCCAGAGATGCAGCCAGGCAGCACCCACCACCTGCCGTACGACGATTTCTCTGTGGGCCTGCTGCTGCTGGCGTGCCGCACAGCGCAGCCGCCCTTCATGCACCTGGCGCACCTGCCCTGGGAGCAGCAGCGGCTGCGGCGCAGCTACGATGAGTTGGTGGCATGCGGCTGTTGCGACCACCTGCTGCCAACGGAGATGTGTGTCTTGGAGCAGTGCCTGCAGCTGGACGTGGGGCGGCGCAAGCAGATACGGGAGCTAACTGAAAGCCGCTACGTGGGGGCCGTGCCTCGGCCCTCCAATGTCTGACCATGCGATGGCCATGCTGCTGGTTGGCGCTATGTCTGCAAATGGGGATCTTCAGGACTGCAAACACTGCTTCTTGGTGCAGACTCCTTTGTAACATGTACTGCAACATGAGCTCGTGCCTTGCATTGCAGTAAAGAAGTAGGGGCCAACGCCGAACTTGCCTTACAATCAGGGTCGAACTTACCTCGTCCCTCGGTATGCCTTAGCACTTAGGGTGCCTTAGCATTAGGGTGACTAAGGAAGTTACCAACCCTGGCAGCAGCCATTTCAGCGGGTTGTGGTCTGGTCCACCTGTACTGCTTGTCGGTGACTTGTGGCTGGTGGGAACCACGCTGTATCCCGGTCCAACTGCCCGTGGCTGGGCTAAAAAGGCAACTGGAATTGACGGATTTGTGCGGGTGGTTTCGATCGCCCAACAATGAAGAAGAAACTGGGTACAATTACAAGAAACCCTTATGAGCGGAACGACGGCTCGCTGGGCTTGTGCCTGAGGCAGGTTTAGTCCTGTACTACTGTACTGTATCCATGTTATGAGTAAGATGTATCGTGTCAACTCTCCTCAATCGTGTCAATGCATTACATGCACCAAATTGCCGGAGCAGCACTATGTACTGGCAATATTAAGCGTGCGTACTGCGTACTGACAGTACGTAGCAGCAGTGTAGGACGTACTGAACATACTAACATACTGGCTCGAAAACGGGCAATGTTCCCGTCGTGTAACATCCAAACTGTGGTACTCCCAGTAACTGCTTCTCAGCCAAGCTAGGCTTTGGCAAATGATCGCTAGTGCAGTGTACTGCTCTGTGTACTGCACAGACGTGTCAATGATCTGGTGGCTTGCAGGCAGTGTCATCTGCTGCAACCGCAATGATACATAACAACTCTCAAGGCGCTTCTGCAACCTGATATGAGAGCATCAAGACACTAGTTTGTGCAAATTTTTAGAAACAGTTACCAGATGCGCTGCAGGGGTGCCTGCGTGCAATCGCCACAGCGTACATGCTCAGGGCTGTATCTCGTCAAATCCTGCAGGCAGCTGACTTCACTGTGATCACATGAGGGCCGCTTGCATTACAACCGACCCACCGCGAACACAACACCGCTGCACAATGCTGGCACGGTCAAAAGCCTTGTAACATGAGCCCACGAAAGTGCTGATGGGCACCAAAGCCCGGTGCCACCCATGTTCCTCATAGCCGCAGCATAAACTTGATGTTCTGCAGCGGTGCGGGCATTGCAGCGCCCGGCATGCCCTGCGGGGGCCCCGCCTCCACCCAGCCTCCCTCCGCAGCAGCTGCTGCTGATGCCTCGGCTGCCGCTACTTCATCTTTTACTGCTACTGCTGCATGACCGACAGCTTGACCATTGCCTGCTGCATCCGGCTGCTGCTGCTGCTCTTCATGGTTTTCTGGCGGTGCCGGGCTATCTGCTGCTGCAGGCCCCGCCGCCACTGGAGGTGGTGCAGGTGCATCGTCCTGCAAGCCATGACACAACATTGAAGGAAGTCCAGCACCATGTGCGGATCATATGGCTGCTAACGCAGGCTTGCTGTTGCTCTTGTTGTTGCAGGCAGAAGCTGCCAAGCAAAGAATGGGGTCCAGTGGTATGGCACACCATTTGTGCATAATCTTCAGCAAAACACACTTCCTGATGGATTATCCTGACATGTTTTGACAATAGTGTATTGTGCGCTGCCTGTGCTGTATATGCCATCTTATCCATAAGCTTCCCTACCCGCCCCCACGAATAGACCAGGTCGCTTCACCTGCAGGTATTCCTCTGCTGCTCTTAGCGCCTCCTGCATCTCTCCCTCTGCAGCTTGCAGCTGCTGCTTTGCATCTGCCACCTGCCTTGCTGCAAGCGCAAGCTGTGCGAGCATGTTGCCTCGCTGCTTGCTGCGATCTGCAACGTCCCGCACTTTGCCTTTAAGGAATTCAACACGCGCTTCTGCAGCTGCGCGTGCTGCCTTCTCTGCTTCTAGCTGCTGCCGCAAGGACTGCAGCTGCGCTGACAAGTCAGCAGCTGCAGCAGCACCAGCACCACCTGCTGCCGACGTGCGCTGCTGCTTGGGCTGCACAGCCAGCAGCCACGCCAGTGGCAGAGCAAGGACATGCAGCAAGTTTGAGCTGGGCATACTGCTGCTTGAGGCATGCAACTTGGAGATGGCAAACAGTCAAACACGCCCCAGCATGTGTGTGCAGACATTCCCGCGCGCTGTACCCAACCGTCAGCATCCAGCAGCACCCACGCCAGCATGCTGCCCTGCTCACAGCATGCGCAAGCAGCACGGGCAGTCAATGCCGCACCTGCTGCCTCCGCCTCTGCGCTGCAGGTATCTGCCCTGGCTCCTGCGAGCTGCTCCTGCTGCGCCCCCTGCTCCTGGCCCTGCCCCTGCCGGGCGAGCCACTCCTGCTGCGGCTGCGGCTGTGCCTCCTGCTGCTGTATGGCGGGGAGCGGCCACGCCCCGGCAGGTTTCTCGGCGGCCCTCTGCCTAGGCCACCAGCTCCAGTGTAGCGGCCAGGGCCGTTGGCGCCGCCTCTTGCAGGAGGAGGCAAGCTGTCTCTGCCGCTGCTGCGGGAGCGCGACCTGCTGCGGGCGCCGAATCCTATTGGTGGCCTGTAACCTGCTGGTGAGAGGCTGTAGGAGCGGCGCGCATAGGGGCTGCCGCTTCTGCTGCGTGGGGAGCGTGATCGGCTGTATCCTGCAGGAAGTTACATGGGTGGGCGACGCAGAGCCAGGTTGACTGGTGTAGCTCCTGCTCTGCTTGTTGGTGCATTCATCCATACCTTGTTAGATCACATGCCACCATCCGCAGGTAGGAGCTTGCGGCATATACCCTGCTTCACAACACAGCACAACATAACTGGCACGTGCTGCGCGCGTGTTCTGCGCGGGTCAGCCTGCTTGAACCAAACAAGCTGTTGCCCTGATGTAGACGACTGTCTAACACGGTCTGGGCGCTGCTTGCCTGCCTGCTCCTCCTGCTCACCTGGAGACTTCCCACGTCTGTACACCATTGCCCTGCTGCTGCAGTCCTGGCTGCCACTGAATGAAGCACCACAACCTTAATAGTTATTGCTGCTGGTAGTGTTTTTGATTCTCTTGCTGGACTTGTTCCAAAGCAAGCGGCTACAATATCACGAAATTGTCAGAGCAGGAGCAGCAGCAGCAACTGCAACATCACTGAAGCAGCCTAGTGGTCGAGAGCAGCCTAGTGGTCGAGCCTAGTGGTCGAGAGTCTTGAGCATGCAGGCAGGTAGGCTTGGATCGGAACACCGCATGAGACGTTCCAGTGGTTTGGCAGCCTGAAAAGGTGCACTGCACTTCTGCTGTCGCAACGGGGCAGCAGCACATAGAACGACTGCACAGCTTCGCGATGCTCGCACCTCAAATGTTACCAGATGATATGCGCTGGTTGTGGTTACTGGCACTGGACAACAGCAGTTTGTCACGACTGTCAGCAGGTTACTGTTCAAATTATGCTTCTCGGAACCGATGATCCCAGAGCAGACCTTCTGTGCACTTGTCGAGGTTTGGGCACTTTTGTCAATTGTGCTTGAGCAAGCAGCGAGTAGAGTGTCGGCATCACACAACAACACGCTAACACTCACATCACCTAAACGGAGGTGCTATGCTCTACATTTGATTGCCAGTATTCACTGTTGAACAAAAAGTGTTAAGTGATCGGTTAAGATACTATGGAGAAGGAGGTGGCCAAGTGGCTGCACCAGCAGCTGGGCTACAATGCTGCTGCAGACTCCACGCTGTCAGCAAACTGCAGGGGAAGCTTGAAAAGCTTATGGGAGTTCCTGATGGCCAACTACAAATCTCCAGAAAACCAACGTCATATACAAAATGTGCTGACAAAGCACCGGCGCGAGCAAGAAGCAGCCAGGCAAGCGCCAGAGCGCCTGCAGCAGGCACTGCAGCAGCGGCAGCACCTGGCGCAGTTAGAAACCAGAGCAGTTACACTGGAGCGCACTTTGGCCTCACTGCAGGTAAAAGATCCCCAGTGGGACTCCTGGCTTGTGCACTCCAAAGTGTCTTGCCTGCACGCACCAGCAGGAGCTCGCACCACACCATGTCGTGATCCATGCTGCTGTTGTTCCCTCCGGCCCCTGCAGGCTGCTGTAGAAAGCAGCACGCAGGATGCCACGGAGCAGAGCGGCGAGCAGAACCTCTTCAAGCAGGAGCTGCATGAGGCCCAAACACAGGTGATTGCATTTCAGTGCAGCTCGGACGCCACATGCGTGTTGGCACCCAGCATACCTCATTGCACAGCTGCTTGAGATGCTTGTCTGCGTAGCAGACACCGGCTATGCTGTGTGCCACGTTTACAGCTGGCTTCTTGGCTTGCTAGCTCATCGCGTGTGGCGTTGTTGCTGCCTTGCTGTAGACGCTGCTGCTGCAAGCGGCTGCCGAGCGCATACGGCGGTTGACGCCGCAGCTGCAGGCCAAGCTGTCCAAGCTGCAGGCGGACACTGAACTGGCCAAAGCACGCTGCCAGGCCTCAGGTAGGTTGATTGGGCACAATCAGTACACGTGGGGTGCCTGTATTGGTATCCACTGCACCGCAAATTCCTGCTTGGCAAAGCTGACGTGGCAGAATCGAGTCTAACAACCTTCCTGCACCACCAACACCGTCACCAGCAGCAGCTGGCAGCAGCAGCAGCAGCAGCAGCAGCATTAATTGCTACGTATTTGGACTGATTTCCTGGAACTAGTTTGCTGGTGTTTGCAGCTTCCATGGGCGCTGTTGCGCGCTAGGCACAGAAGCCACAGCGCCACAGCATCAGACTGCCTGCCACCCACCTTGTTCACGCCATGCTGCACAGCATAACACTGCCACATGCTTCTTCCCTGATTGCTGCTGGCTCCTGACACCAGGCGGCAACCGGCGGCTGCCGCAAGTACTGCAGCTGCTGCAGCAGCTCAGCTGTGCCATTCGCAGCGAGCTGTCAGAAGTGCTGGAAGGCAAGGTGCAGCAGCAAAGCGCAGCTGCACTGGCAGCAGTGCAGGAGCAGCTGGACAGTGCACGTGGCACGGACCAGAGTGCTGCTGCCTTCAACAGCAGCAGCCGAGATACGCCACGCAAGAAGGCAGCAGCAGCTGCTGGTGGTGTGGCCGTGCAGGAGGGCAGCAGCAGCACCATGGTGCTTGCATCAGGGAACAGCAGCACGATGGCCACATTAGACAATGGGAACAGGTCTGGCTCTGCTGCAGCTGCAGCTGATCTAACAGCAGCAGAGCTGCCGGCGCTGGCCCGCTGCAGCCTGGTTTGTGGCTATGTTCCATCCCAAGGCGTGCAAGGCACTGTGCTGCAGCTCCTGCAAGAGGCTCCCGGGCTGCTGCTCAGTTGCAGCAGCCAGCTGGCGGCGCAGGCCAGCCAGGAGCTCACATCTGTACTGGATGAAGCAGAGACGGCACTGCTAGCACCACTCGAGTGGGGCAGCACTGGTGCAGCAGCAAGCCACGAGTCTGACAGTTCCGCCAAGGCACAGCAGCAGGGCCTCATAACTGCAGCAGGCATTGTTCAGGCAGCAGCGGCAGCTGCCTGCCCATACACCCTGCCGTGGACCATCCCCTGGCAGACCAGCAGCAGCCAGCAGCAGCAGCAGCGTCAGGCGGCAGGGTCTTTCCAGTCTCCAGAGATGCTGGTGAAGCAGCGGCAGCAGATGCATGTGCAGCTGTACGTGCAGGCAAAGGCGGCGGCGGCCGCTGCGGCAGAGGCTGAGACGCAACTGGAGCAGGTCATGGGCGCTGTGCCGCTGCTGAATGGTGCGGCGGCTGGCAGCTGGGAGTCGCAGCTGGCGCGGCTGTGGCTCAGGGCGGAGGGCTTGAGGGCTGAGGTGGCCGTGCTGCAGCAGCGCAAGGCCGAGTTTGAGCAAGATGTGGATGCCTGCATGCAGGTGAGCTGCGGATGCGCTGCCATGGCGGGCGCTGCTGCCTAGCAGACAGCTGGAAGGGTGGGCGACAGTGCAGCGCAGCCGTGAGACAGCGCATGCACGGGTGTGTGCAGACGGGCCACACGAGCCATGCTCGCGCACAGGCTGCATGTGGCAAACAGCTGCTAGTCCCCGCCACAGCTCGGTTGGCTGACGCCCCTGCAGAGGAGGTGGGAAAGGGGGGGTGAGATTGCATGCAAGTTGAGCTGCGCTTTCCCTGCAGGACGCTGCTGATTATCGAGCGATGCGCTCGCACCGCTGCGTGCCCACCTCTTTGCTGCGAGCTGAGCGGGGCCTGCCTGAGCAGCGGGACAGCATCACAGCAGCAGCCATGGGGATGCATTGGCTGTACACCTGCATAAGTGTGCTGTGGTCTCTTTGTGCGGCAGGCATGGGCTGTTGTTTGCTGGATGACGGTGGCTCCTCACAACCTACTCATGCGCACACGCAACCCCTCACAGGCGCTGCCCTGCGCTCCTGCTTGCGTTTGCGCTGCAGGCTGAGGCGCACTTGCAGGAGAAGTGGGACCTCATCAAAGCGGCAGTCAAGGAGGACGCCGAGCTGAACAGCCTGCTGTACGGCGTCGCAGCGGACAACATGGAGCTGTTTGGCGGCCTGCACAGCCAGCGCGAGCAGGCGCGCAGCCTGCTGCTGGAGCGGCTTGCTCCAACCGGCGCGGCAGCCAGCCGCAGCGCTGACGCCGGCAGGGATGTGCTGGAGAGGGAGGCTGGCGTGGCGGCGCGGCTGCCGGCGTGCGGGGCGCTGCCGCCGCACAAGTTGGCTGCAGCAGCAGGCAGCGCTGGTGAGCTGGCAACAGCCTTTTGCGGCCTTGCTTGGCCTGCGTTGACAGCAGCCAGGTTTGGGTGAATGTACACTATATGTATGCTGTACCAGTGCGTGCCTGTTGCTGCATTAGCTTGGGCACCAGCATCACCGCATGCTGCGGTTGTCGGTGTTCTTGCGGGCCGCATGCAACCCTGTGAGCGTGCTGTGTAACTGCTGCTGTTTTGTATGCCTGCAGGAGCAACCAGCCAATCACTTGCTACCATCACGCGGCTGCAGCTGGCTGCTCAGCGGCTTTCCCACCTTGGCAGGCCCACGACAGCACCAAAGGCATTCACTGCTGCACGTATCGGTGGAGCAGCAGCAGCAGCAGCAGCTGGCGTTCGCCAGGCTGGCGATGTGGGCAGCGGCAGCAGCGGCAGCGGTGTGGATGCCGCTGCTGTGTCTGCGCTGCGTGCTGCTTGCTCTGTTGATGCAGTCGCACCCGTGCGGTGCCCAGCTGCACTGCTCATGGAGGTGGCAGGTGGGCGTGGTGACTCCTCGCGTCACACAAAGCAATGCCTGGTTGTAGATGTTGTTGTTTTGCAGGTGCGTGTGCTTCACCACCTGCAGACGTGCACAATGCAGCACCGTACAACCCTGAGCATGGGTTGGTGAATGTTGTCCTTCCAAGGGGGGCTCCCGTGCTTGCCCTCTGCAACTGCCCGACTCATTGCAACCGGCTTACTTACTTGTGCCTACATATGCAGACGAGTGCCGCCAGTTGCAGCAGCTGCAGCAGCAGCTGGACAGGCTTGGCACCTTCTGCAGCGGGGCCACAGCAAGCGCTGCGCATGCTGAGGAGGAGGCTGCGCAGCTGCAGCAGCAGGTGTGCTAAGGCCTGCAGGCGTTGCATCCTTGCCAGCAACGAGTTTGCGGGTGGTCTGACTTTGCGCACTGCACTGAAAGCAAAGGCAATGCGCTTGCGTGCGTCGCCGTGTGCTGCTTAAAGCATGATGGTTGCCTTGCGTGGCCAATGGCGCACAGTTTCTCGTGCTTGCCGCAGCCACACTTGTTGGTGTTCTGTACGGGCTGTGCTTAGTTGCGACATACCTGCCAAGAGTCGCATCCCAGCCTGTCCTTGGTCTGTGATGTCTGTGCACCTTGCACATGACCTTGCAACATCTGGCCTGCTTGCCTGAAACTTTGTTCACACACACAACGCAGGTTGAGGCCCTGCGCATGAGCGACCAGCAGCAGGTACTGCCCTGGCTGGTGGAGCTGCTGGAGAGCGGGCAGCAGCAGCGCGCCACCAGGCTGCAGGAGGTCAGCAGCGACCTGCAGCACCTGTGGGAGATGCCCGCGCAACACCTGCTGCCTGACACCACATGTGAGACATAAGACCACAGCAATTTGCCTGGCCGCTGCTGTGTGATAAGCTGCTGCGCTTCTGAGCGCGACCGGCACGTTTCATAGATTGGCTGCCAAGGGCTGCTGCCGATGGAAGTGCCTGCAAGTGTTCTGTGACCTGTGGTGTCAAGAGGGTGTATAAGCTTGCTTGTGGTGAGGTGCAGCAGCCAAGCAATGGCTGAGCCAGATATCCTCTGCCGCTACTTTTTGCAGCTGGTGACGGGCATGCAGCCTAGCAGGTGGCAGCATGCAACTGTTGTGCGGCACTGTCTGTGCCTGCAAATTGGCTGTGTGATTTAGAGGCCGCTGCAGCCGATGTGCAGATTGAATCCATGTTTGCTGCAATCAATCTGGCTCACGCTGCTGCTGCTGCTGCTGCTGGCTGCTGCTGCAGACGAGGGCAAGAACTGCTCTCAGTGGCTCATGGAAATCCAGGCACTCCACGGCAGGAAGCGCGAGCTTGCCAGCCGAAGGACGTAGCTGCATTGCACGGCGCGCCAGACAGAGTGCAGCCAGTGCGCAGGCTCACCATGTGGATGGCGATGCTGCCATGAGCAAGCTGGGTACAGCAGTACATGGGCGTCAGTGGGATGATTGTTGTGTACGCAGAGTATGCAGCGGTTCTGCAGCAGCAGGCAGACGCTCGGCAGTTCACTGCGCCACTCTCAGGCTCTGCAGGACACAGCAGATGTGTAGCGACGACAGCAACGTGGGGAGGAGTACCAAGCCAAACAGCCAGGGGCAGAGGGCAGCCTGCGCAGAGCTGCTGCATGGGTTGTGGCAGTGGCGCTGAATGCAGCAGGGACGTCGCAGGCAGGAGAGGAGCCGCAACTGTTGTGCGTGGGCCGTGGAACACAGCAGTTGCATGTGGCAGATGCGCAGCAGCCTGCTGAGCAGGTCACCAGCTCAGCGGCAAGGTGCACATTGCACAGTACCCAGCTGGGTTCAACATGACAGAGCGCTAATGAGTGCTTATGGGCTAGGTCTTATGTGGCAGGTTCGACAGAAGCCTACCACACACGGCCCCTTGAGATCTGCACGAGCAGGCATGGGTAGTCAGAGCTGCCTTGCCTTGCAGCACGTGGTGTGGGACCTACAGTGTAGGTATCGCGACTTGTTTTTCACGTGCTTGCCAATCAGACTGTAGCGGCCAGCAACATTCCAGCAGAAGCGCTTCTAGCAAAGTTGAGCCTGTGATCTTGGTCTGATGTTTCTACTCACCTGGCAACAGCTAGGATTCAGCAGCACCAAGTCCTGGGCCAATCAGCCGCCAAAGGGCACTATTTTAACATTTAGAGCAATGCATTTGGATGCTCAGAGGTCCTGGGAGACATCATTTGGCACGCATACTGTGGTGTGGACAAAGCAGCATCATGTTGGCGCTGGCCCCAATTCAGCATGTGAGTGCATATGAGCCGCATATGCTGCATTGCATTCTGTGATACGCGTCTTCTTGCAACCCTTTTCACAGCAGCATTGTGGTGAGTCAGTGGTGGACTGTGGGCACTCCCATTGCTGTGTCTTTCCATGCACTACATACACGTGTACGCACATGGCATGTATGCAGTTCTGCACAGTGGTACAGTCGCATAGTCTGGCTTGCTTACTGGCTTACTAGCTGGTTGACGATGGTTGTCATTGAACACTGCAGTTGAACGGATGCATCCATATGGCGTCCCACCACCATGACGTACGTGGCCACGTAATGCACCATGGTGGTGATAGGTGGCTTATAGGAGTTACACAAGGGCCTGCAAAGGCGCAACTGCCATCCACAGGCATGTGTTAATGCAACAGGCATGCAAGTGCAACGCACATGTGCCGCTGTACAGCGGCTGCATCAGCCACTGCCGTATGGCATTCCCTGGCAAATTCTTTACACCTATGAAAACAATGCAGTCTGCCCAGGCTGCTGCCGAGCTGTGCTGTCGCCATGTGTGGCACACATGTCATCTGCTGGCACGTCAAGTGCCGCTGCCAAGCTGTGCTGTTGCCCCCCTCCACGACAGGTTGACTCACCTACCACATCCTAAACTTGAATGGCGCTGATGCTATGGCTTGAATGGGTGATATGATGATGATGATGATGATGATTCTAAACTTGAAAGTGGCACATGAGACAGTATGACCCAAGCTCAGCGGGTGTGACACTGTCATCAATGATTATGACTGCAACGACAGCTAGAGGCATACAGCTTGCATTGCCGCAATGACACTGTACATATCACAGGCAACTGCCTGTTGGAGCCGATGTTGGAGCCGATGGCGCTGATGCTATGGCTTGAATGGGTAATATGATGATGATGATGATGATGATGATGATGATGATGATGATGATGCCTGTTGGAGCCACAACGCGACACAACTTGCACTTGCCCTGAAACTCTAGTTCAAACCACAGGTGATATGCAAGTTAACTTAGTACGGACTTTGAGACAATGCAGCTGATTTTACTACCATGATCAACAACCTTGTAACACACCGTGCCGCACTTCGGAAGTGTTATTCAGTACAAGCTGTTGCCTACTCTGCCTCACTGTTGCAGGCTTGCAGGACAGCACAACTTGCAGCGCACAATGCAGCGGTGCATGAGGCGGTCGGGTGGCCCCGCTTGTCCTTGCCGTGCTTCCCTGCTGGGTTCAAAGTGCTGCTGCTTAGTGCAATGCAACCAGCGGGACCCTCATAGGGCTAGCTAGCCTATACATAGGCAGCGGCCCCCGCCACCATGGCTGAACCCAGCAGCCTCACAAACAGCCTCACAAACAGCACGGCGGGCGGCTGGCTGCACGGTGCCAAAACCTCACCACCACTGCCGAGGATGCTTGGCTGCCAGCGTGTCCCGCTTGTTGTTCAGATCAGGTGACTGCCTTGATGACCCTGTTAGCCGCAGAGGGCCCCCTCCCTCATGGGGCCACACTGGCCTGTCAGCCGCTGCACTGCCCTCTCAGCAGCTACCGTTTCCCCCAGCGCTGCACTGCCCCAGCGCACCTCCACAGAACCAAACAGCAATATTATTGGCTGCCAGGCTGCCGGTGCTTGCCTGGCCAAGCTGCTGCTGCCGCATGGCCTGCGTCAGCCACTGAAGCCCCCCTCACGCAGGAGGGGTGCCACCACTGCAGCGGCCGCACCCCTCCTGCTGACCTCTGAACCCCAGGAATCCCCTGCTGCTGCACTGCTGCCGCCAGCGTATTGTCCCTCACCCAACTCATCACCATCACTGCCGCAAGCGCGGCTACCAGTGTTGCCGCCACCGACATACCTAAAATCATCGTCTACATACCCGTCATCATCTGCTGCTGCTGCTGCTGCTGCTGCTGTTAGCTGCTCAGCCTGTGCAGGCCTTGGCACCACCCGCACTGCAGCACTGCCAGCTGTCCCTGCGCATGTTGAATGAATGTGTGCACCCGATCCTGCGAGCGTGAAACCTCCGCCGTTTGCGCTGCCATTGCTGCTGCTGCCACGTCCCACACCATGCTGCTGCTGTTTGGCCGCAGCCTTGGAGGTGGTTGCTGCAACGATTTGCCAGCCGTCGTCATCCCCGTGGTTCCCGCCAGCAGGTGCTGTGGGGATGCCACCTGGCTTTCCCCTCTGCTTACTAGCCTGGCTGTTGCTGCTGCTGCTGCTAATGATGCCTTTCTCAACACCAGCAGCAGCAGATCCCAGGAATCCCCCGCCAGCTTGCTGCAGGTGTGCAACAGCTCTCGCCACCACGCACTCAAGATGCTTTGCCGCCGCCGCTGCAGCAGCTCCCTCCGCCTGCTGCCTGCACGTGCCCCAGCTGCCTCCCGCTTTCGCCGCACCGCTGCTGCTGCTGCTGCTGTTGTGCAGGCTCAGCCCCTCCCACCAATTCTCCGGGAGCTCTGCAAGCGCACCAACTGCTGCCAAGGCAACGCCCACAGGCATTGCTTTGATGCGAGCTCGCAAGTCCTTCGTTGTGCGAGCGGCAACGCTTGGCTGCTCGCGGCGAAGCTGCGCAAGCGCCATCTCAACAATTCACTGCCACTGTTGCCCGTACTGCCGGCGGCTGCTGCTGCAGCTGCATTGCTGCTGTCGCGCTGTCGCATCAACGCAAGCAGGTCGTCCTCAGGATACAGCTGCTCTGCTGCTGCTGCTCCTGCCGCAGACGCCTGCTGCGTCGCAGCGCTGCTGCCACCGGCTCGCTGCACATTGCTGCTGCCGGCTGCTGCCGCTGTTGCTGCTGCTGCACCTTGGCGCTGTACAAATGTGCGTGCATACGGCCCGGTGGAAGCTCTGGGGTCGGCAGCCCAAAACTCTGCTGCTGCTGCTGCTGCTGCTGCTGCTGCAGGGGCTCCTGCAAGAACTGCAGTGCTGCTGGTGCCGGTGCGTTGCTTGTTTGAGTTACTGGCAAATGACACGTGGGCAACTCCTGCTGCTGCTGCTGCTGACTCAGGCTTGTCTCTTGCAGCCTGCTTTACAGCCAGCCAAATATCTACGCAATCTGCTGCTTTTGCTGTTGCTGTTGCTGCTGCTGCTGCTGCTGCTGCTGCCGGGGCGTTGGGCATGGTTACTTGAATACTCGCAAACGACACAGGGGCAACTCCTGCTGCTGCTGCTGCTGCTGCTGAGTCAGGCTTGCCGCCTCTTGCAGCCTGTTTCACAGCCAGCCAAGGATCGTCACAATCTGCTGCTGCTGCTGCTGCTGCTGCTGCTGCGTCTGCTGCTGCTGCTGCTGCTTGTGCTGCCAAGTCAGGCTTGCACCCTCTTGCAGCCTGTTTCACAGCCAGCCAAGGATCGTCACAATCTGCTGCTGCTGCTGCTTCTTGTGCTGCTGAGTCAGGCCTGCCGCCTCTTGCAGCCTGTTTCAAAGCCAGCCAAGGATCGTCACAATCTGCTGCTGCTGCTTCTGCTGCTGCACCTGCTGCTGCTGTTCTTGCTGCTGGGTGATCCGGCCACTGACATAGCTGCTGCCAGCTTGCGGGACCATCGACACTGGTTGCTCCTGCACCTGTGCTTGGCGATCGCGCACCGCTTGTCACGCACTGTGGCGCTGCAGCAACAGCTGCTGGGGCGGCCAAGGCCACAGGGCTGCGATGCTGTTGGGGGCCCTGTACTTCCGGAGTGCTACCAGGAGGAGCACCTGTGGAGGCGTTGCCACCAGAGGCAGCAGCTGAAGCCGTTGCTGCTGCTGCAGGCCAGCTGGCCCTTGGCACAGCATCTGACTCAGCAGCCGCTGGAGTGACGTAAGGGGCTGAACCTGCCGTGTGTGCTGGAGCAGGTTGCACATGGCTGTAGCTGTGTGTTGGAGCTGTAGCTATGGCGGATGCCGCTGCACTGCTGTGCCCGCCTGCTGCCCTGCTGTTGCCTGCCGCGCTGAGTAGACCTAACACACCAGGCAGCGCAGCAGGGCGCTGTGGGGCTGCCTGCTGCTGCTGCTGCTGGTAATGGTGCTGCTGCTGCTGCTGCTGCGCCTGCTGCTGTAGCTGGGTTGATGCCAGGTGTTGCTGCTGCTGTTGACTGTGGTGAAGCAGCAGGTGAGGAGGCAGGTGCTGCTGCTGCAGTCGCTGCTGTGCAGGTTCATGATGCGCCTTGGACGGTGACTGGGGCAGATGCTGCTGCAGATGGGGCGGTAAAAACGTAGCAGGGCTGGCAGCACCACCTGCAGCTGAACCTAGGCCTGCTGCTGCTGCTGCCTGTGGTGGGACGCCTGTGCCTTAATTGTACTGTTCGCCAGGAGTCAGGTCGGCATAGTTAGCAAATGAAGGTGATGATATGTTGTTCTGCTGTGGAACAGGTGGCTGCCAAAGTGGATTATAGCTCATGCGCCCGCTCCAAGCCAAAACACAGCTGAGGAGATTCAAGCGGTGGCTGCTCGGCCGCTCTGCAAATGCGAAAGCCTGACGATGTTTTTTTCCTTTCTTTACACGGCGATCACTAAGGATTTGGCAAATTGATTGAATGGCGTAGATCAGGTGCCTCTGCAATCCGTGCTGTGGCTGCAGGACACAGAACCAAAGGACTCCACACGGCGATCACTAAGGATTTGGCAAATTGATTGAATGGCGTAGATCAGGTGCCTCTGCAATCTGTGCTGTGGCTGCAGGACACAGAACCAAAGGACTCCACTGCTGCAAAGGCTCCACACGATCACCAGCTTGCGCACCAGCATAGGAACTGGACTCTGCTGAAGCCAGCCAGGCAGTGCCTGAAACCACTAGTTCCCACCAACCCGGAGAACTTCCATGCAGGAGCTCCTGCAACTCGAGACTGCAAGTTCAAGTATCAAGTGCCGCCTCTCACGTCACTACATCGTGCTTGGTTCAAGAAGGTTTGGCGCACTCGCATGCATCGCAGGTGGCTGGACACGTTGTATGCGGTGCTCAACAACTCACTGCCCACTTCAACTAAAGTCCTGCATCGGAACCAGCCATATAGCTGTCCGGTGTGCCACCAAGGCCCTGTCGATAACCCTCATATCTTGTTTTCGTGTGCAGCTGCGCAGGAGATGTGGTCGTGGGCACAGCAGGTACTGCAAGCCTGGCTCCCGACAGCACGTCTGCCGGGTGCTCCTCTCGACTTCAGGTTGTGGCTGTGTATCACCCTAGATTTCCCTCACCTGCAGCACCCCTGGAAGTGGCTATGCTGGTCAATCCCAGTTTTACGCGCGTTATGGTTGAGCCGTAATGCACAGGTGTTTGATGGATGACGCTGGTCCTTGCCAGAGGCTCAAAATTACTGCATTTCACAGTGGCTGTCCACTGCGCTGCTGCTGTCACAGCACCACCCAGTTGCGGCTTTCCAGCCATTAATCGGATTGGGCATGCGCACGCTTACACCTTACTGGCATGGGCCTGCTGCATGAACAGAAGCCTGCGTCCACGGGAACTTGCTGTTGCCTGCCCTGCACATGATGTCTGCAGGAGCTGGAAATAGACTGGGGGCACATACCCCGCAGCGAGAACGAGCCAGACGAGGCTGCTCTGCGCGCCCCGCTCGTGCTGCACGCCTCTATTGCCACCGCACACGGCCAGTGGCCTGACGGCAGCATGGAGGACACCAAGGGCTTCCTCATGACCCGCGTCACCAGCAACTGGAGGAAGTGGCTGGAGGAGCTTGTGGGATTGATCAGCTCCGTGCATGCATCAGCTGACACAGACCGTGCGTCCAATAGGTCTCCATTCCGGCTCACGGTCACGCAGCCATCAGCAGTTGTAGAGCTGCTGCCAAAGCTGCTCACATCATCACCCATGCTGTGTGGCCTGACCCCAGCTGGGGACCGTCATACATGCGGCTGTGGCTTAGGCGCCACCAGCTCGCTAGTTGTGCGTGTAGTCTGCACCATGGCAGCTACCTCCTGGCTGGCTCAGGTGGTGCAGCAGTCGTTTGCCCGCATACACATTTCAGGCGTCACGATTCTGTCAGAGCCAGCTGTGAAGTACATTCTTAAGAGGTACAACAGCTGCAGGCACCTGTATAAAGAGCTGCTGTCACATGGGCCTGACATGTAACATGCAAGTGTGATTGATGGCAAGCTGCTGCCTGGCAACGACTTTGTGGCAATTGTGCATAACTGCAACGTGACTGGTGTAGTCAAGCAGCAGGTGCCGGTGCGCAGCATCATGTCAAACTTCGCTGGTTCAATGGCTGCTCTGCCTTAAAAACGGCAGATCACGTTCAGCCGGCAGTCTGCCATGCTATCTAAACCGCGGCCGCGCAAGCTGCAGCTAGCACGGCCCGCACTCAGTGCACAGACATCTGCGGCAAAGCGTCAGAAGGTCTGACTGTTTTGCCACCACATTGCTGCACTACTGCAGCAGCCCTGCACCACGGTAATGGGTGCGTGTGGAATGCACAATGATGCGTTGTGTGTAGTGCCCGCTGGGCGGTATCCATCATTGGTGGTGTGTCCAACTCGTTTGTAGGCATGCATCTAACACACGTAGTGCATGTTGTTTGTGCATTTTACTAGCTGCGTCGCTACATGCCTAACAGCTGCAGGCTGGTTACTGCTAGCTGACACTTCAAGTGACCTGGTGTCTGTCCTGGCACTGGCACCTCACCGGCACTTTGAGGGGTTCTGCTGTCTTGCCTACGCCAGGATCACCACTTTTTTACCACGGCATTACCACAGTTGCTCCACAGGCGCGGGGTGGCTGCCCAGGTGCTGGCGAGTGACCATGTTCACTGGTTCCTGGCTCACTGCTGACTGCCTGTCATGTTCCCGCGTCTTCCCCCTGTTCGTAACGAGCTACACACTGCAAGTTCAAGTATCGGCGTTACCTGTGATAAAAGATGCAAAGCAGCGGAACCACTTAAGATATGTTGACATCATCAGCAGCTTGTGCAGCAGCTAGTGTCCACACACACCTCCCCGGCACAGAGCCACTGTTGCAATGCCAAAGCTTCCACAACCAAAGTCCACTCAGGCTAGGGCAAGCTACTTAGCCGCTGCAGCAGCCGCTGCTGTCCTTCTTTTCCGGCATCTGAACCTGCACTGGCCATGCCCGCTCCGCCGCAGCACCAAGTTTGCTGAAGCAAAAACATCTGCTGAGCAGCAGCCTTGCACGCAACTCAATCGCCGGCTTACACCCCGCGCCTAGCTATGCTGCACTGCTCCACCCCCGGCAGGGCTGCTGCATGAGACCTACAAACCTGCTGATATTAACACAAGCCATGCAAGCCACCCAGCAGCTGCAGCAGGCCACATGCCAAGCTGCGGCTCAAAGGTGGGCACTACAACACGATGCTCTGCTTCCCTGCAAAGCCCCACCCGCAGGCAGACTTTCTTGCAGAACACCTGACAGCATGACTCTCTGGCAGAACGCCTGCTGCCAGGACCAAAGTATCACATTGGGCGAGCACCTTCACAAGCGCCGGAATGTCAACAAGAAGAGTGCACGATCTGCTCACCATGAAGGCAGGCATGCACCACAACACGCGCAAGTCTTAGCTGCATGCCTCCTCGCTAAACTACCCAGCTGAACCCCAGCCACATGGGCCAGCTAACACATCTGCAGCACCCCAGCCGCTACACGCCCCACTGGGGTTCGTTTGAAACGAAGCATGCAGCAAACCAGCAGCAACTGCAGCTGCGTGATGCTCAGTCACACTTGACATTGCGGTAGATTCTGTGCACAAAGGCGCTCGCGCCCCAGAAGCCCACCGCCCCACACATCAGCCCCAGCCCCACACAGAAGATGGCAGTGTAGCCAAAGTAGAAGCACGTCTGGAAAAACCCTGTCATGTGCGTCTTGAACAGGAAGTAGTTCACGCTGTATGCAAACACATACATCGCCGTGCTGCCTGCCATGCCGAAGCTCGTCCACTGCCAGTGGTAGTTTTCGGCATTGAGCAGGAAGTACGTGCCCACGATGGTAACACACACCGTGACAATCAGCAGGATCAGGAACACCAGCAGCATGAAGCCGTACACGTAGTACACCTTGTAGTTCCAGAACGATGTGAAGATGAAGTACATCTCAATGAAGATGCTACCGAATGGCAGCAACCCCCCAGCAAGCGAGATGGCAAGCGGAGACAGGTACCACTGGCGTACTGGAATAGGGCTGGGAATGCGCTTCACCCTGCAAGGATGGTTCGGTGTGCTGCTCCAGTTGCGCCCAATGATCGTGCCAATTATGCTCAACGGGAACGAAAGGAACGCCCACAGCAGCAGCACGATGACGATGTAGCCAAACGGCACAGCCGCCAGGCTGCCATACGCAATGGCGATGGTGTTCAAGACAAAGGCAATGCTGAAGACTACGCCAGGGAACAGCATTGCGGTCAGCAGCATGGACTGGATCCAGGACTTGCCCTCCATGCGTGCATACAAGCTGCCGCTGACGTAGCCGCCCACGAACGATGTCAGCGCGTAGCACACGATGAACACCGTCAGGATGGTACCGCGCTCCTGCAGGATGGGGTGGGCAATACGGCAACACACAAATGTTGCATGGCATGCTGTTGCATGTAGGACAGCATATAGGCAGCAAGAGTCAAGAGGCTTGCGCATAGCACATGCAAAGGAAACAAGATGATGCCAAAGTCCTGCACGCGGACGTCACCTGCTGCGAGAAGGGCACATGTGCACACACGATGGGGCCATGGCTGACGCAAGAGTCCGGGTCAGTACAACGCGGTCAACTACCTCTGCTGACAGCCTCGAGCCCCGCAGCGCCGCCATCACACCTGCCAGTCCTTCAACACCTGCACACCACGCACCAACACCAGCACACAGCAAGCCGCCGACGGCACCACGCACCGCCAAGCACCCAGCCAGGCCCCCTCACCTCGTAAAACGTGCCCATGATGGTGAGCAGGATCACGAACAGCCCCAGCAGGCACAGCTGCCCGCCCGTGCCCACGGACGCCGCCAGCAGCATGCGGTGCTGCGGCGCCCTGAACACGTCGCCGTGCACCAGCTTCCAGCCCGTCTCCTCGTTCAGGTCGCGCTCAAGGCTCTCCAGGTCGCCATCCTCCTTGGCATACCTGCGCAGGGACACAACAAACACATCGCACACATCGCACACAGTACAGTCCATGAGACCATGAGGAAGGCGTGTGTCAGGTGGACGTGCATCACACCCAGCCGCCCTGCAACAAGCCTTAGTTTGACCCATGCGCTGACCTGTGACGTGTACAGTGTGCAGCTGGGTGCTGCCAACTGCCTGCTGCTTGCCAGGTACGCCTGGTGGCACACGCAACACATGCGTACAGCCTGATCCCAGCCCTGGCATATAAGATAATTATCCACGCAGTGGGGAACGGCCCGGGAGCGGCACATCTGCGGCTGTGCTGTCACCAAGCCTGGACCATAGAGGACCTTTAAGTCCTGATCTTGCTGCTCAACATCAGACATGATGTCTGGCGGCAAGCAGACTCCATGCAGCTAAGCAAGCAGCTCACCGTGCGTAGTCCTTGCGCAGTGTGCGCATGAGGATGATGGCCACCAGGCCTGTCAGGAACATCACCATCATGAAGCTGTTGAAGATGGAGAACCAATGGATCTGCAACAGACGAGCAGCACCAGAAAGGCAGGAGCGTGCAGGTGTAGGGCAGTGCACTCGTCGGCAATGCCGCACACTGCATGTGCAGTCACTTGCCGGTGCTGACCACAGCATGGCCGCGCCGACAAAAGGGCACTCATCCTGGACAGACCTTGCATGCTGTGCATGGCGCGCCTGCGGCAGTTGCTTGTAGAATGCGTCTGATGCACTTCTGCCCCATCCACACCTGACTTGCTGCAGCTCGCTGCTCCAGCGCCCGGTGCCAGCCAAGTGACGCACAACGACACAAGCAGCCCCTACCTTGTGCTCGAAGAAGTTGTAGTCCAGGTACCGCTCAAAGCGCTGCCCGAAGGGCGTTGGCGTTGGCAGCCAGTTCACTGCGAAGGTGAATGTGACCTGCTGGCCATCCTTGAGCAGCACAGGCTCGGCAGAGGTCAGGTTCACGTGGATGATCTGGAAGCAGCAGCAGCAGCAGCAGCAGCAGCAGGGATCAACGGCCGCAGTGGTGGCACAGGGAGCACTGTACTAGCTGTCATGATTGAGCTTTCACAGTGGCCAGGACCAAGCAACCAGCTGCTTAGTTCAAACTAGAACTCCAACCCCAAAAGGGCGTGCTCCCTTTACATTCGTCACCATTGCTGATGCTGCTGTTACTGCTGCTCCTGGCACCACAACAACCGACAGCTGGACTTGGATGCTATTGTAGGTGAACATAGCGGGCCAAGTGCTGCAACAGCAGAAGCCCTTCACAGCTGCTGCTACCGCCACTGCAAATACCCTTGATCCCACCACCACACTGCAGCTGATACCTGGCTGCTTGCGGCTGCAGCCGTATCCAAACACGCCCAGCTGGCTGTCTCTGCAGGTAAGGCCAACCTCCCACCCTCACACAGAAGACGCCAGCACTCACCCTGTCCCCGTTGTAGCTTATGTCCAGCTGCTTGTGGCTGTGCACCAGCGCGTCCGGAGCAGCGCCTGCTGCGCCCTTCAGCTCTCCCACAAAGCCCCACACGGGCAGGTCATCCATGAACAGCTCATACCAGTAGTGGTGGGTCACAGCGTACCTGCATGGTCAGGCGTTGCCCGTTATGTCAACGTAACAAAGCTTAATCAAGATACGCTATTGATAACAGGCAGTGGCGCAATGATGGCGCCTTGCAGCAGAATAAGGCATTAACAGCTCCAAGGCAGCTGCCAGCACACCTCCAGGCATCTGTTGCAGGGTGACGTTGCTGTGTGTACCACTTCCACTGCTAAGGCTGCAGCTGTTGCTGCAAGCTCATCCTACCTAGCATGCTCAACAACAGCGCCTTCTCACTGGCAGCCTAGCTGCCATCAAGAAGTATTTGGCTGGTCACCCGCCTGCTGCTGTTGCAAATCATATCAGCTGCACTGCACGTCCCTGCTGCCACGGGTGCTGCTGCTTCTGTCCCCACAACTGCCCATGCTGGTGCTGGCAGTGCTGCTGCTGCTGCTGCTGCTGTCATCACCTGAACGCCTCTATATCGTCCTGGCTCAGCTTCTGGGAGCATATGGGGGACTTGGGCACAGGCACTGCAACAGAACACACCATACCACCAGAGAGTAACGCTTGACTTGTCTACTCTAATTGTTTGTTTGGTTCAATGATTTGATCAAATGCAGATTGTAGGGTGGTCAACAGCAAAATTTGTGGGCCTGCATGTTCAAGTATTGGTCTGTGCAAGCTGCAGCATCATCAAGCGTGCCCTGCGTCGTTCTGCAGGACATGGTGTCAGCAGAAACGGCCCCTGCTCGTGTGTCTCTAGCTCCAGCGACTGCTGGCATGCACGGGAGCCGCTGCAAGCTAGCTGAACGAAGCCTGCTATGGCCCCGCCGTGCAACAGCTGCAAGCGACCGCGGTCAAGCTGTGTCCAAGCCAGTGCCCGCCCAGTTGTGAAGATGCACATAGGCTTGCTGCCTTGCTCCCTGCAGGTGCACACACCCTTGAATTTGATGTCCAGCTGGCTGTTGATGAGCTCATTCCCCTGCAGCACCTCCCCTAAGCCACCCCAGCTATGCTCATCTTTCTGCTGCGGGTGCGGCTTGCAATAGGGCAGGGCGTAATAGTTGTACGTTTCCTGCAAAGCAGATCATGCACCAGCAGCAATGCCAACAATTGTGGGTGTCTGTGAGTTGTAAACGAAGCCATGCAGGCCAATAACAAGTTGCTGCTGGCAATAGTGGGTAACAACAGTATGCCTGCCAAAACAGCAACATTGTTCTGAACTGATTGCAGCAGCAGGATCCAGCACCGACCTGCGGGTTATTGTAAGGTCCGACTTTATTCACCCAAAGCGTTACTGTCTCGCCATCTTTGTATCTATGGTTGTTCTCGCCAGCAAGAGTACAAACTGCCAGGCAACCGAGCAGCAGCAAAGTCGCCAGGCTGCCCCGCCCCTTTCCGAGTGATTCCATTGTCGGGTTAACTGCGTCGGCGCTGCATTTCCCGGTGATCTGCTGAAGCCTGCTTGTGTTGCTGGCACCAGTGTCTCGTTGCAGCAGCAGAACAGGAGATGCGTGTTGTTGAAGCTTTAGTTCTATAATCGCTTGGTTTGACGTGCACGCAAGCCACCAATCACAGCATCAAGTTGACCATGTGATGGTCGTGAGGTGATGCTGTTGGGGTTGTGCACTGCAGGTACCATGTCACTGACACGCATGACAAGGCCCCCCTCTCCCACGCCCGCTGTTCACAGTATAGATCATGTTCAGCTGTCCAGCAAGCTGCATTTTCGTCTGTGTCTTTCTATCAATGCAATATCAAGAACCGCCACAGTAGGTGCAGCATAATGTACAATAATGAAAAGCAGGGCAGGTCAGCCTGTGAGCAGCCTGCCTCCTGTGTTCCATCATCGCCATGGCCAGTACACAGTCAGAGTGCTGCTTTCGACAGTCAAACGTATTCTGCAATCTCAAACTCTGGCAGCTGATCATATTTCAGGAACAAACCCTAGCATTACACGCCACAGCGGAGTTTGCATGCGCCAGCCTTGGGACCTGGCCAGTCTTGATTATCAATACCAATACCAGTACCAATACCACAGCCTCAGGCCCGTCACCAAGAAGCCAAACAAGGCTCATGGGGTCCCACAACATTCATGAAAAAACCCAATTAATCCAGATTACATGCATGTGCATACGCGGCAGGTGGAGGGCGTGGAGCATTCACAGTGTTCTGCATACTAGTGCCGTGCCCTTTCCTGCCACCCCTTTTTGCATACAATGTTCTCAATGTTTAAGAGCTTCTGCAGAAACACTCAATATTTGGCAATGATGAGTACACACAACTTCCCACATGGAAGCTGACTTAGGCTGGGCGCGCCTGTACCAAGGACCTGGCATACGGAGACGCAGGCTTAAGCACCGTTAACCGCAGCTGCAGCAGCGCCGTCGCTGCTGCACAAGCATGTTGCTGCTGACATGCGCTGCGAAGTTGTGCGTCCCTGGAAGGCTGGCCGCCTGTGCCAGTCAAATGGTAAACCCTGCGGTGCTGTTGGCAAACGGTCAGCACCCTGCAGCACAGCAACACCAGCAGACACACATTCAACTCCAGCACAGCAGCAGCACACATCGCTAGCAGTGACTGTCAGGTCTTCTGCTGCTCTTTCAAAGGCCCGCAGCAATGATTGCACGTTCAGCACCTGACTGGTATGCCTCAGCAAGAGAGCCAAATGTGCAGCAGCACAACACACAATGCAGCACTGTGCAACTGCTTGAGGGAAGCAACCACCTGCTGTCTTAACCCACGCGTTTGCACCCACCAGCTCTGTGCGCTCTGTCTCCAGTATGTGCGCGCTCCACTTGCGACTGTAGCCCATGGACACCAGCGCCAGCACCAGGACAACAGTGGTCAGCAGCTGTGACAGCAAGCTCTTGTCAAACTTGATCCAGGCCGCAACTGACAGGTTGGCAAACAGGCAGGGAATGCCTGCAAGCATCAAGGGGTAAGCGGCGAACGTGGGCCTGCAACTTTGCATCACCTTGCCGTTTCCAGGCAGCAATCTACAAGCTGACCCCAACTGGCAGATGCAAACATCCAAGTAGCAAAGGTCACCTGGAACGGTTCAGGAACGGGTTGTGCCCTGAAAAAACAGGCTGTTGTTGCTCTTCATCAGGACAGCAGCTGTTTTTTACGGGATGTTGCATTGAAAAGCGAAGATGCCTGCAGCAAGAGCGCACACTAAGGTACTAGACACAAGCATCTCGTTGGCATGAGCGTGCCTATCACAACGCACACACGCACCCCCTTCATGTTCAGGCGCAAGGAACCCACCCAGCCCAAACAGCAGGAAGGCTCTCCGCCAGCTCTGCTCGCAGCGCTGCGCCCAGTGCATGGCAAAGGAGCGGGCAGGGGCTGGCGGCCGGTCCCCCAGCTGCAGGCATGCAGCGGTGGCAGGATACAGCACAACACGAAGCAGCAGGGCATCACACCGACAGCTGACAGCCAGCCAGCACTACTACTAGGCTGGAACAGAGCACGGCAATTGCAGGCACTCTCAGTTCAATCAGCATGCCTGCAAATGCTGAGAAGCTTTCCCTCAGCGCTCAATGAACACAGCGCTGCTGGGCACCAACACCACCTCAAAGCCACACACACCACCCAACGCCTCACTCGCGCAGGCCCTGTGGAGGCGCACATGCGCCGCTTGCAGGGCAAGTGGTGTACGCTACCTGTAGTTGCTCACAAACGCCTTGCAGCGCTCCATGAACTCCGCCTCCTCCTCCTCTGACATGTAGTTCTGGCCCGTCTTGAACACGCTGACCAGCATCAACGAGCAGATGATCACGCAGATGGTCTCCAGGCCCACCTGCATGCAGCAGACCATCACATGCATACCTCAGCAAGGGCCCGGGACTTGTAAACCAGGGGATGGTGGGTGCTCATGGACAGCGCGCTGAAACGCACTGCGTATTGACCGCTGCCAGGGCATGCTGGCACTGGTACGGTGGTCATCTGCGGGGTGTGCACTCACACACGTTCAACGGACACAGGTGGTTTACGCAGGCTGAAGCCTCAACATTGCCCGTGCGTGGTCCCTGCAGGGAAGCTGCCACCACTGAGATCAGTACCAACACACAAGACAACGGCTGCTGCTTTTCCCCGGACCCCAGCTGCAATTATCTTCCATCCACCCCAACTCGCCCCAATCTCCTTCTCTGCCGCACATCACCTCACCGTGAGAGCCATGGTGACTCCAAACAGCGGCAGCACTGCGCCACTCTCATCCACATAATCTCCAAAGTCAAACTGCAGGAATGCAGACAGAGCAAAGCCACCGATGAGGGCTGCCAGCGTTGAAATGGCCTTCAACTGCTCGCTCTTCTCTTCTACGTCTCGCCGGTTCTTCTCCACGACACGAGCCCACAGCGCACGTGCATTGTCCAGGTGGCGCTGCTCCACGTCCTGCTGCCGCCACTGCCGCTGCTCTTCACTGTGCAATACAGCAACCAGCAACGGCCACAGTAGCAGAATGATAGGACAGCAGTACTTAGTTTGCGCGGACAGATGATACTGTGCTGGGAGAGGCATGAGGCGATGGTATGCTGCTGTGCAGGCAAGCCTGCTTGGCTACCAGCTGATTTGAGCAAGCAGGGTCAGCTGTCTTTGCCACACTTGACGGGTGTGTACAGTACTATGACTTCAGCACCAGCCAGGGCCATACCAAAGCAGCATCATGGCTGGCAGTAGTGCTGCTTGAAACATGATCATGTGACTTGAGTGACCGCCCGGCATTGCAGCAGTGTGCAAGTAGCTGCTGGTAGTGCCATGCGCCGTTAACGTTTCATGCAGTTCTGCATCGCGGAGGGCTTGCTCGGGTCGATGCTGTGCCTGCAGCACTCACAGGTAGCTGTGCTGTGCCTCGCTGAAGTACAGCTCCTTCTGCCGCCAGCACATGTCCTCTGTGCGCCACTTCCTGTCCTCTTCGCGCCATTGCCGGCTGAGTGCTGTGTCATAGCCAGTTAAAAGAGCCTGCGCTGCCTCAACCAACCGCTCGTCCATGCGTCACACAAGTGCGTATGCGCGCGGCCAGGCAGAGATGCAGGCAGGAGTATCATAGGTGGTGGTTGCTTATTACTGAAGCACATGAAAGGCTGATGCTGCGGATAGAGGGCGTGATGCTGATGAACTAGGTGGTTGCAGACAAAAGAGCACAGAACAAGCTAGCATGCTCTGCGCAGGTTCAGCGGAGACAGTGCTGCTGATGACGACAGGTGTTTGCTGTGTGGTGGTAGCAGCGGAAACACACTGGTTCATCATATACTATTTTTCATGACAACCTTGCATACATAGGAGAATGCCCTCGAAATAATCAGCGCCAACACGACATAACTACCTGACAGTCAGTGACAGGCCGTCGTGCAGCTTTTCACCAGCAACACGTACTCTGCAGCCGGCTTGGGAGTTCATTTGTGGTGCATGAGGCTTTTTTAAAGCAGTTTTGTTGCTTGGGCTAACGAGAGCGTTTGTCGTGATCTCAGCAGGCTTTGTCTGAGCTCTCCCGTTTGTAGCTCAGTCTAGCGTCATGTCCGTGATCGTGGGGTTTGAAGTAGATCAGCATGTTGCCTCGCCGGGCAAGCGACCCCTCCTTAAGCAAACGTCCGCGTTGTCCTTGGCTCTGAGTTCCCCGCGGTCCTGCGACAGCGCAGGCTGCCAGCGATCGAAGCCTGTGGCGTTTTACTGCAGTGATCAGCGCTCAGATGACGCCGATGACGCGTATAGCTGCTACAGTGATGAGGGAGGACGATGCCGAGGAGCTGCCCAGCCCTTCCTCGCAGTGCTCCATGCCCATCCCGCGGCCAAGTAGCAGGTGTGAGGCTCGTAAGCGCTTGATTGTGCGTTTTCCAGCCATGCTTGATCGCTCGCTGCAGTCGCCATGGCATGGCTGGGTGTCTCGGCAGCGCTCGTACTGACTACCTCCCGTGATCCGCTTGCAGGGTGGCAAAGCTGTTCGCGTACGCGAGGTTTCAGCTGCACGTGCAGCAGGCACAGCTGCAGGAGCTGCAGCAACAGCAGCAAGACACCATAATGCACCAGCAGCACTACCAGTGCCAGGTGAGTTGTCGCCAGACTAGGGCACTGTCATGCTTGTGTGTATTTGGCTTTACAAATATTTGGGACTTCAGCAAACACAGTGACTGCAGCTGGACGCCAGTCCGTGCTTGGTGAGGCTTCAGAGCATTGCTGAGCGAGGCTTCAGAGCGTTGCTGAACACAGTTTGCCGCCTGCATTGCTGTTTCTGCTGCTTGCAGATGCAGCGCGCCCCGCATGGAGTGCAGCAGCAGCATCAACAGCGCATGAACTAAGCTCCTGCCGGCTAAGCTGATGTGACAGCGCATGCAGACGCCTTGCAAAGCCTATTGGTAGCCCTCGGCGCATGGCGCAACTGCTGTGACTCGCGCGCGGGTGCTGTGACTCACAAGCCTGGTGCATCTGGCGCTGCAGGCTAAACAAACAGCTAGACACCTGCTGTGTGCACCTGAGCTGGGCATGTGATCATTCCTTGATTGTGCTGGCTGCCATGCACGGCATGTTGTGCTCGGCACCCCAGGCAGCCTTGTGCGGCAGTCACGGCAGCAGCTGACCCGTGTGCACAGTGCTGCGCTGCTGTGTCGTGCTGTGTTGGCAGATGCGGGCAGCCACGGCTGAGGAGCAACTTCTGGCTGTGTCGTGTGAACTGGGTGACTGATGAAACCGTTTGTGACTCTGCTTGGGTAGACAAAGTGTAGGTTTGGCACGCGTGGGCTTGTGTGACAATTGTAGGTTTGGCACTTATGTGTGCGTGGTGATGAGCCATGGTGTGGCCTGCAGAGATGAAACAACAGATTATGTGCGTTGATGCGCATGCCACAAAGAGGCATGCATTAATCTGAATGGCTTGCAGTGCTTAATGTGTTGGCTGTGTGTCTATCGTGTGTTTTAATCTCTCCGCCGCAGCAGCGGTTTAATCCGTTACCTAAGCGAACCCCACTTCATTGGTCACTGGTCTGGTGTGTTGTCCCTTTGGGGGTTGCTGCACTCTGCCTTGTTTCATGGATGGCGCAAAGTGCGCTGCTTGCGCAATTCGCTGCTTTGCTAGGCTGCATGCTCACAAGACCTGTGTGACTGGCGGCTGAGACTGACTGCAACCAACCTTGTTGGTGTGGCACTCTTGGCTCTCTGCATGTGCTTGCATAAAATGCTATGGCAGCAGCCCCCTGGCGCTTGTGCTTGCATAAAGTGCTATGGCGGCAGCGCCCTGGCGCTGCTTATCATGGCCGCCCAGCATAAGTAAACCAATGCTTGGTCCTTGAGTGAATACACGGTAGTCTGTGATGCTGGCAAGCATCACCTTGTCATACATGTGTATGTATATTGTGCATGCATGTTGCAGTTCATGCTGTTGCTTGCACAGCGTGCATGTGTGCCATGGTATGGCAGTCGTGGCCAACCAACAGGGGGTCATCGTCTCAGCCGTGAAGCTGCTGAATGTGTGCTGTGTGCATCTGTGTCGTGCATGCACGTCACAGCAGCGGAGCTCAAGGCTGCATAGCACCAACCGTGAACCTTGGTGTTTATCGACGTGCGTTGATGTGAGAAAACTCTTCTACCTTGAGACGGCAGCACATGTGCGTGCTGAAAGGACGGCACACACGCACTGTAGCGGTACCTTGCTTTGCAGGCCACTGTGTCGTGTGTCAGCCTGAATCAATCTGTCTGTTTGTTGCTCAGGGCGTGTGCTGCACGCTGAAGGAGGGAGGGTTTTGGGGCGCCATGTGCGTCGAGCGCGCTTGCCTTGGCATGTCTGAATCTGCCGCCTGCCGAGTGATGGGACGCACGACTCGTTGTCGTGGCTTTGCATGCATGGCTGGTGGAGCTTCTTTACATACTTGGATGGCAGACCCCTGCACTGAGATGGACCCTGAATCTGTACTGCGGGGTTGCGCACTGGAAATCTTGTGTGTGTGCTGTCAGCAGCTGCAGAAGTGAGCCGTGACGCTGCTAATGTCGTGGGCGCGTGTTGAGCACTGGATTGTACACCAACGAATATAGGCATGCATGGTGGCGCATCAGTGGCATGAGTCGCATCCTCCACTCGTGTGCTGCAGCGTCGTGTATCGTACCCCACCCAGGTTGCATTGATCTGTTTGTGTCGGCTTCTTTCCCCCATCACGCATTGCTGCATGTGTTGCTCTTGTTGTATGTGTTGCTCTGGCACAGGCTGCGTAGACGCTCGACCACTGCATTGCTGCTCCCCATGCTGTGTTTGAGCACGCGGTGGGCGGCGTGTGTGGTGCAGGCGCTTGGTGGTTGTGCCAGCTGCCTGTACTCCTGCATGGCCACCGCTTTGGTGCTGCTGGTGCATGGTATACAGCAGCAGGACGTTGACCAGCTCTTGCAGCAACATGCCTGCATGTTGATGAACTTGCAGGGTTGCATGTTTGGTTGTGTGCGGAGCTGGCTGCACAGTCTAATCTAGTCCGTGCGCGTGTTGACTTGTTCAAAAAGTTCAGGGCGGCTGCGTTGTGTCTGCAGCATACATGCAGCGTATGTATTGTTGTTGTTTACTTGTCGTTGGCAGTGGCGTGTGTGCACCTCGCCTCCTTTCGTTGTTCATGCCTGCAGTGGATGGTGTTGTCACCCAGGCCATGTATTAGTTTGGTTTGTTGAGTGAAGTTGAGAGCAGTACATCGTTAAGCAGCAGTGAAAGAAACGCGCAACTTTTGCTGCATGCTGCATGCATACGTTGGCTAGCACGTGGTTACTGTGTCTGCAATACTCTACCTGGCGTGGTAGTATAATGCTGTGAGTTGAGCATATGGTGCGTAGGGTACTCGTTTGTCTGATATTGGATTAAATCTTGGGAGTGGTGAACATGTCGGGGGGTGTGGCGTTTGGCCAGCTCTGCAGATCTATCTCGTGTACTTTGTAACCCCTTGCTGAGCGCCGCCTGCACGAGCGCTTAGAACAGTGTGCCGATCTTTGCAAGGACGTTGCAAGGATGTTGTACGATACAGCGCGAGTCCTGTGTGCATTGTTGTTGCTGCTGCTATGGGCACCTGAGCGTCTTTTTATCCTATAACTCAGCTTACGGTTTAGTGCTGTTGCACTTGGCTTCTGGCATTTTTTCCTCGGCAATTTAGTCTTAGCTTAGTTCTGCACATAGCTTGCACTGCTGCAAAGTGTCTAGTAGTGCACAATGGTTGGTGTTTCTTTTGAATCGCATGTCTGGCCAGAGCCTCGCCTGGTTTCTGCATGCTTGGTTCCTGCTTGATACTGCCCGTGGCTTGTGGACAGCTGGCTGGGTCCACACCCAGCACAGGTACATAGTCCACCTGCTACCAGCGGCGTTCAGGCATTTAGTGCAGTTACTTTAGTAGCCTTTCGCTGCAAGCAGGCTTGTATATCTTCCACTGTAGGTACGGTTTCGCTTGTTGTGAACCGTGGTGGTTGCATGACGTGGTGGTTGCATGACGTGGACACGATGTGGACACTGCCCGGCACAACATGTGTCGCACAGCATACCATCACTGCTGACACAAATGTGGACGCAGCATGTGCCTTGATCAATCATACACCCTTATGTATATCCGGCTGGTGTTTGCCTCATGCTGCTGTAATGTTCCTGTTGGCATGGCTCTGGCTGCTACATCTCTACTCTGAGTAGCATGCTGCTTGAAGCATGCGCAGGCGTGCCATCGAGGCATGTTGTTTGGTAATGTCTTGTGTTGATGCAGGGTGGGTGGTGTGCTGGCAACAGATGGCTGACGGCTTTGACACTGGCAGTTTTCTTTTCGTGCTCTTGACATGGCACATTGTCATCCACTGCTTCTAACCTTTGCGCTTCTTTTGTGTTCGAGGGTGTTGGAAGCAGAGGTGTGCATGATTGAGGGGGAGCATGGATGTTTGCTATCGTTGCACACTGTTGCAGCTTTACTCAACACAGTGGTTAAACTGCTGTTGTTCAGCTGCCGCTGCCCTTGACTTGATCGACTGATCTGGTATGAGCTGAATTGTTTTATTGGCTGCCCGAGGGTGATGTTGCGGTGCTTGAAGCCGATCTTTGATCTCCATGCTGTGTCCCTGTTTGGCCAGCCAAGGCATGTCACGTGACGCAATGCTGCGTGTGTGATACCCCCATCTGTATGTTGGTTTGCCAGCAGTTCGATGCCTGAATTAACCGGTTTGAATGACTTTTGCCGAATGGCTCACGACACCGTTGGGAGGCTGTCTGTAGATGACGCCAGCGTCAGCTTGTTCCATTGGCAGTGTTGCTGTAGGGCCGTGGTGCACTGCAGTTGCTGGCAGACGGCTGTGTGCTGGCACTGGCTTGTTCAGAGGCTACGCCACAGCTGATGGTTTCTGCCGCTGCTGCACGCACCATCACCTCTGCCAGGCGCTGCAAGTGCCACAATGTCTGTGTTGTGCCGAGTGGCTGTGCTGCATGAAGTGGCGTGCCATGGTGTTGCAGGGTACATGCAGCAGCCAGCGTGATGGGACAATATTGCTTGCACTCTAGGTTAGGAGTTGCGTGCATGCTAGCTTTGAGTTTTTGTGAGCATCACTGCACGGGAGGGATCCCTCCTCTTTCCGCCCCGGTGGGGCGCGGGGCCGATGGCGCTGATGCTATGGCTTGAATGGGTAATATGATGATGATGATGCACGGGAGGGATCTCATACGGTCTGCAAGTTGCCTTGCAAAAGTGCCACGTGCCCTGTCTTTTGACAGTTGTTTTGGTGTTGGAGTCCTGCTGTTGTCCTTGTATTTCCTACGCTTTGAAGTCGATGTAGAAAGAACAGACTTTCAATGGCTGTTGGCTCCAGGTGTTGTCTGCATGCAAGTGTGCTTCCCTGCAACTCTTTTTTACAGGACCGGTACCTACCTGTGCGGCATTCGCAGCTGACGTGTGCTTTTAGGCAAGAGTGCGCACGACCAGGTATGAGAGGCATCGAGTGGGCAATGTTCCTGTTGTGTAACATCCAAACTGTGAGTAACTACCCGGAACGCTAACCATGCGACAGCAGCCGTCAGTGCCGCATTTGCTGCATTGCAATGTGTAAATCATGTGTTGTTGCAACGTTGCATTAAGGGTTAACCCTTATTGAAGTAAGCCCGCTGTCATGGCCGTGAGCAGCACTGACCAGGTTGCTTTGTGAATGCAGGTAATACTAAAAGTTTCTGCCAGCAAGGCGCAGCAGAGGTCCATCATCATCATCATATTACCCATTCAACAGCAGAGGTCCATGATGCAAGACAGTTTAGCCATGGTGGCCGGGGCCCCATTCTAGCACTGTGAGTGCTGCATCTGCTGCATTGTGCTTTCTAATGTTTCTTCTTCGCAACCCTTTACAGAGTGTCTGCAACCCTTCTACAAACCTGAACAATGTTGTACAAACGGCAGAACGGCTGGGTTAGTGGTGCTCAGGGCTCGCAATGACCAGTTGGCAACTCGACCAATCAGTCTAACAGCCTTGGCCAGTATTTGATTCAGTATCCGATCCCGGAGGTGGCCCTTAGTGGGTCCTGTTCTGCAGCTGGTGCGGCAAGTGCAATTGGGCGGGAGATCTGGTCGCAAGAACCCCTGCTTAGCGGCCAATAATGCAACTGATCAGTCGATGGTCATGACCATATTTCGATCATCACTGACACTGCATGAACTTGTGCTTAAATACTTCAAATGCATGCGACATTTGCGTGTGATGAGAACGACGATTTGTGCTTGCACGGCCCATGTTTTGCCCCACACACAGGGGCTTTATTAGGGGTTGAGCCTCCTTGAGTTACAGTCGGCGCTGAGCTATTTCGCAGCTTCCTACTTGACCAGGTGCCCGTCGTGGCGTAGCTTAAACACACCACCACCCCTCTTCTCATTTCAACCAACCCGTCGAAGCCATCTCTACATTTCGTAATTACGGAGCCTTCAGCTCCTGAACTTCGAGCCTTCGGCGTGGTTGCGAGCCCTGGTGCTGCTGCTTAGTACAAATGGCAGAGGGTTCAGCACACCTGGCACTGCACTGGCAGTGTCATGTTGCGACCAATTGGGAATTGGGAATGCATACTGTCAAAGTGGTGAGTCAGCGTCGCACGCTTTGTACAGCCCTCACCTCGTGCTTCCTGGATGCAGAAGACTGGGGCTCTTGAAGGTCCTGCAACTGGATGTCCTGCATTACGATTGTTGTCAAAGGTGCCAGCCTGGTTGATCGCAGACAGCAACAGCACTCTGACCTAGCAGAGAAGCAAAGCAAGGCAACAGCAGAGTCACCCGGGCCCTCGGCATCATGCAATGCTGCCATTGTGGCACCACTCACTGTGCTGTTGTGCTGGATCATCCAACACACTGGCAGTGATGAGCACATGAAGAGCGCCAGGGTCCAGAGAACTTCGAGTGGCTTTGGGGGCACCAACTGTAAAATACTAGCAGCACTAAAAGCTAGAATGAACGCACAGCAAGAACAGCAGATTCACCCGGCCCATGGCAATCGGCTGAATTACGCTTGGCTGGCAACACCCACCGTGACTCCATCGCACTGCTGGATGCACTGATGAGCAAGTAGGAAGCCCCAAAGTCCAAAACAGTTGCTTCAACTGTGTATAGCTGTTGTTGATTCTAATGCACAGCACAGCTTACTTGTTGTGCCAGTCTGGCGTGCGTGGCGGGGGTGTTGGCCACTGTGTTGTGCATGAGGGGACGATGGCGTTGATGCTGGCTTGAGTGGAAAATAAGATGATGATGATCCTCATGCATTCATGCACTGTTACATTATATGTGCATGCTAGTGTGGTGTCACTTCACATAGCGACTAAGCACTGCAGCAAACAAGCAGAACACAACCTCTGCCATGTTTGCATGCACTGGGTTTGACTGAGGTGCTGGGTCCAGTTGCAAGACAGGCGTTCTCCATCTGCTGGGTAAGTGCTGCTCAACGCAGCATGCTGCTTTATTTACAAAACAGCGTAACATCGTGGCAGCCGACAGCTTGCCTACCTGGTTTACCATATACAGCTCATCTCAGCAACAGCCCATCTTCATCGTCCATTTTGACACATCATTTTACCTCCCTCTCTCTCTCTTGATACGATCCCGCGCCAACGACTGTGTCTAAGTCAGTCACGCTCACACTAACACGAAAAGGAATGCAGCTGAATCACACAGGAAAGAGGATTCTAGACAGATCAAGAAGTGGAACAGCAGTGCTGTTGCTGCCACAGCCTGCTACACTGCAGGTTGTGCCGATGTCAGCCACAATCAGGCTCCATACCCGCGCTGCAGCAGCCGCTGCTATGCAGCGGCTGCGTAGCACTGCACAACTGCCAACAGGCGGCGCTGACATGCACAACACTGTCATAACCTCACGTTCACCGCTGTCCAGCACGCAAGCAAGGCTGCAGCATGTCAGCACCGCTGTACACCGGCTGTATGATTTTACTGGTGACACTGCTGAAAGGTGAGATGCAGCAGCTCATGTTGTGCTTTGCACAGTGTAAGAGAAAATGCAAAGGTGAAGACCTGCTAGGACTGTGGCTGAGCAACAGGACATATGCGTATGTACATGGCAGGAATTTCCCTCTGCTACACAGCATGAAGAGGTGCTTGGGTGTCAAAATACCACTGCTGTGGCTAAGCAGACAGCATCACAGGTGTGAGGTGCCAAACCTGCAGGTGTGACCAACAGGTCACCTGGCAGGTCTAGGACCAGACAAATGCAACTGATTGCTAGGCATGCCATGACGGCATGCCACATCATTCAGGTCGAGTGCAGCTTAACACTGTGCAAAGAGGCCACCAGTAGTGGAGCCAAGCATGCTGTACAGCATGTGCAAACAGCGGTCCATGCAGCATTGCATTCTCCTTTCAGCAGCAGCGATGCCATGCGCAGGGGTGCCTAATGAAATATACCCTGTACAGCAACATGTACCTTACAACCTTGCATGCATAAATAAACTTGCTTGCTGCCACGTCAGGTTGTTGGGTACTGGAGCCCTGCTGACTAGTCTAGTCAGTACTCAATGCAATGGTTGCATGCGAGCTGCTTGAAGCAGCAGATGCAGATGCTGATGCACGAGTCATACAGGCCGTTTGGCAGTTTGCATACATAAACCAGAGACGGCACTGCTGCCAGTCAACTGAAGAAACGGGGGAGTGACATACAGTGTGATGGGAAGACAGCATACATGTTGAGTCCATGATGCTCAGACAGTCAAAGCCCCAACGCCAGCACTGCGATGCGTCTCCGAGGCATCGCGTACAGCTCCCAAAATGATCACCAGCCACAACAACAAAAGCGACAACAGCATCAACAAGCGACAACGACAACAACACAAACACCACCACCAGCAACAGCAGAAAGAGCACTGCTAAACCCACACCAAAAGGAATGGTAAGGAATCAACCAGAGATCAAGTTGCACGCAACGTGCAGTCCAACATAGAAAGTGGGGGTGATGCAACCAGGGTGAGGTCATCGGCATGCCATCATCAAAGGCAACAGCAGGAAAGAAGTGACCGTCATACAACAATGCGTGTGCTGCAAGATTGTTGCAGCCATCAATCGGCATGCTCAAGTGGGGCGCATGATGCATAAAAGTGCTGCTGCCGCTGCATCACCCTCCGTCTCAACAAACATCCGCCACAAATCGCTTGTCACCATGCACTGCATCTTACTCACGTGATGGGATCATCTACGCGCCCAAAAGATTGCACAAATTGTGGTACAACATGATACAGCAGCAGAACACTGTGCGCAGCCTTGCAGGCTGAAAAGATCGTGTTCCTGCGTGATGCAGCAATGCATCAAGTGCCTGGGACAGGCAACCTCTTGAACAGTAATTAGATGATTTAATGTCATCTTCCTGGCAGAGCTAACAATAGCTATCAAGCAGCTCAAAACTTGGCCCACAACAGGCTCCCAAAGAACTTGCTGTTGATGATGCTGACAGCATCGCCTGCAAAGCCGTAACCAGCTGACAACCCTAGCCTCTCCTTTGCTGCAGCCTGCAGGTTGAAAAATGGCTCATGCCTGTGGCGCCGCTGCTGCTGCTGCTGCTGCATGTGCCAGACATAAAGCAGGTGGCAGCAACGCCAGCAACATGGGGACTTGCCATACTCGTCCCGGAAAGCTCCCGGTATCCGGAGGCTTCCCGGAAGTATGAAATTGTACTTAGTATGGCATTACCGGGAGCGGCAATGACCCTGGCCTTGTCAGCAGGTGCTGCATCTGTTGGCAGGAAGTTTGAATAGCTTGAAACGCTGTTGCTCACGGGGTCCATGGCTGTCACAGCCACGACAGTTGGGCAGGAAGCTGGCAGGTAGCCCCGCAGGTCGCTTCCATAGTTACCAGCAGCAGCAACGACCACAATGCCGGCGTCGTCAGCCACCTTGAAAGAAGCACACACAATGTCCAAGGTTGCCTGGTAGTCTGGATCTGTAGGTGAGATGTACGCAGCCAGGGACAGGTTGATGACCCTGATGTTTGCCTTGGATTGACCTTCCGCGCTCGCTGCCCATTCAGCAGCTGCCATCGCGTCTGACAGTGCTCCAACTCCTGCGCCGTCCAGAACCTTCAGGGAATACAGCGGGATGCCAGGCGCGACACCAATGACACCAGCACCTGTGCAGCCGCAGTATGTTCAGGGGCGGCCGGGTAGGAAACGGGGAGCAGCAGAGACAGGCAACAGCTAGCGTCAGGTTGGGCTTGCAGGAAGCAATGCCAGTGGCATGATGCAGGGCAAGCACGCAGCACGCACACTGAAACAGTATCAGCTTGCTGCTGCTGGCAGCAGCCTGCTGCCGGACCCAGACTGGCAGGAGACACTCACCGTTGTTGCGTGCGCCGATGGTGCCAGCCACGTGCGTGCCGTGCCCGTATCTGTCAACGTCAGCGTCTGCAACGTCACCAGCAACCCGCGTCGATGGCTCCACCCACGTCGAACCCCCCAGGAGGTTCAAGTCCGGATGTGTGCCGTCGATACCGCTGTCGATGACACCGACAGCCACCTGCTGGCTCGCGGGGAGGCCCGCGGTGTTGAAGGCACCAGCGGCAGCGCTTGCAGCTTCGATGCGGGCGATGCCGGCTGGCACCTGCTCGGATGCTGCTACAGGAGTCCTGGGCAGCACAGTGCGTGGCGTCTGGGGAGTGGTAGGGGTGGTGGTGCCGCCGCCGGCTCTGGGGTTGCCGCCAGTTGCGGTGCAGATGCGGCTAGGGAAGGCTGCGGGCGAAGGTTGGCGAGGTGCCGCTGCAAGGTCAGGGCGGCGGCAGGAGCAGTAGCAGGCAGCAGACACGTCAGCAGGGCCGGCACCACCCAGCGGGCAGCAAGCAAGTAAGCAAGCAAGTAATCAAGCAAGCCATCAATCCATCCATCATCAATCAATCAAGCAAGCAAGCAAGCAGGCTGCCTTACCAGCACGTACTAGTTTTCCATCGCACAGCAGCGGGCAAGAGGCAGGTACAGTGGCATTGCCCAGCCAGCTGCAGCAGAAGTGCACCGCCGCAGCCCCTCACCAGCTGCCAAACCTCTGGCGGATGTAAGTGGCATCACCCCTTGCAGTAGCGAGGGACATCGTGCAAGCCACGCCGTTCACCCGGATTGGCTTCGAGGTCACTCTGTCGAGTGCCCGGATCATGGTGTATGAATCTTGCCACTGCCGCAGCCGCTGCCGCGCCAAAGCAGCTTTGTGCGGGGCGTAATGCATCCTTCCCATTTGAACGCCCTGTGAGGGGCTGCAGCAAGGTCCCTCTGCAGTGCTGCGCGCTGCACGCACGCAAGCGTCTGTTGGTGGGTGATGAGCCGGTCTTTGATCACTGCTTGGACCAGCCTTGAGGCCTGGATGTGCTGCAACGCTGTGTCGGGGCCTGATGAGCAGCGCCTGCGCTGGGAGCAGCCGCCGCTGCCGCTGGTGCAACTCCTGCAGCTGCTGCGCCAACTGAAGTGCCGCCATCACTGCTGCTGCTGCTACTGCTGCCCATTGTCCGCAGAACTTTCAACAGGCTAGCCTGACCAGCTGCCGCTGCCGCTGCCGTTGCTGCGCCGCTGCCGATGGATGGTGCTGCTGCCGTCAGTGCGGCCTGCACTTCGCTGACCAGGGCCTCGCCTGCTGCTGCAGCATCTGTCACATTTCTGCTAGCTGCACAATGTATCGGCCTGGTATGATTTGCTGGCTAAAATCTGCAGCACGCAGGACAGCACGTAGAGGTATGCCTTCGATGGAGAGCGTTGGTGGTGGCACAAGTGCCACATGGTGTCGGTGCTGCTCAGCAAGGCGGAAGTCTAGCCGCAGCAGCTGCGACGTAGGAGGCACAAAGAACGATAGACGGTGCAGACTCCTGTTTACCTGGCGTAAAGCTGCATAATCTTCCTGCAGAAGCTGGCGGTGAGTCCTTGTGCTGGGTGCCAGCCTGCCGCTGACGTGCTGTGCAACTACTAGAAAGCTAACAAGCAAGTAAACGACATGCATTGATGCAGCTCTTGCTCATCTACTACTGCATACAACACTGTGGTTGTTTATATAGATCGCGTTGCTACTATGAACACGCTCAACTGTCTAATAGATGCTTCACGTTGCTGTAAAAGTCTTGTTTCGGCTTAGAATGACGTGCGCCACAGTCGGTGTGGCGAGAAGCAGCCGGTAGACCAAGCGACGTGGTGCTGGTGGTAATCGGTGTTGGTTATAGTGATGATGCTGTTGTGGTTTCAGGCAATTTCGTACCGACTATATAATGAGCTTTGTTAAAAACCTACGAGCAGGAAAAAAGTCCGCAGTCACTGGTTTATACTCAAACGATCCTGCAGAGTTTCATCTGCGCTTGTCAACTGGCCACTACCACTCGCGCATTTTCAAGTTTCTTGATTTTAACAAATTATTGTGCACGAACGTAGCATGTGCACTATGGCTTCATTTGCACTTGGGACTGACCTTCGTGTTGAAGTTCACCACGAATCATGAGCCGCTTGTGTTGTGCCGGAATACATCTTTGCTTGTTGCACGATGTTGATGTATGCTGCATATACCTAAGCGCTTATGTGGCCTACATTCTCACCCTGCTGAGTGCTGCGTGCACCCCATCCTCGTCATACTGTAGCACATACCTGCTGCTACTTCCCAGCAAAATCTGCCTGAAGACATGCGGATTCTTCCAGTGAGCCACGACTCTGGGAATACAATGCGCCATTTCGGTTTCCTTGCAAACTTCAGGCCATGGACAGAAAGGCTGCCAGCTTACCAGTGATAGTCCACAGTTTGGATGTTACACGACGGGAACATCGCCCGTTTTCGAGCCAATGACAGGCTCATTGGGCAACCACCTAATCCATCAATCTTCACTTTCTCAGCGGGGAGTCGGCCAGTTGCCTTGGGATCTAGCGCACTGGCACCCTGCTCTATCCAACACCATGAAGACCAGCTGCAGCTCAGCTGCCAGTGGAGGTGGGGAGGTAACTTTTGTGCTGGCCATCCCCGATGAAGCTGCGCCACTCGTCTTGTGAAGGAGACGGCACTGGCATTCAGTACATGCCAAATGCCCACCTCTTGTCATAAGACGGAGACGATCTCCCCGTGACGTACCACCAATTCCAACGTGGAACCCTGTGTCCTTCTGCTTCAGGTACTGCCGCAGCTTGTTACATACATACATTCAATACACGGGCTTGCAACAAAGATACGCATCACACCAGGCTAGCTGCTTCCTCAAGCATCCTCGTGCATGCGTCCTGCCCCAGTGAGCCTGTCAACAGCATATCACTAACAACCACAATTCCAGCAAGCTTCCCAACCAAGCATCACACCTTGCTGTTGGCCAGCAGGCGACCCGTCCAGTACAGCCGTGCATATGCAGCAGCCGATGCAGCGGTCGTGCCTGCCACCCCAGCTCTATAGCATCCAGCACATGCTGACCTGGCAGCCCCTGCCATTGCTGAGTCATGCAGCCAGCTATAAGCAGCAGCACCAGCGCTGTGTTGACCTTGCTCACCATCAGAGGTTTGACAGAAGGCAGGCCACCGCCTTCCCCGGCTGTAGCTTCAGCAGCACTGCTGCTGCTAGCTGCTGCTGCTTTGCCTGCCACACCTTCAACCCCTTCTACATGAACATAGTTCTGCTGCCGCTGCTGCTGCTGCTGCTGAGGCATAGCAGCATCAACGTCAAAGAATGCCGCCGCACCGGCCACCTGCCCCTGAACATCTTCAACCTGTACACAAACATGCCGCAGACCTGTGCAGTATCCCTGCCCACTACTAACACAGCCAACCACGCTGGCAGCATACCGTTCCAGCCCATGGTGCCCACCACGGACGCTACGAGCACCTTGTCACCCAAAGGGTCTAAGTACGACCCTAGCTTGGAGGTGTGGCCCAAGCGCCGAGCAAGGTAGCCGTCCGCCCAGTCCGTGGCCTGCGGAGAGCGGTGCAGTGCAGCATGCAACCCACAGACAGCCTCAAGTGAGTGGATGGGTTGTTGTGAGTACCCTGTAGGTTTTGTGCTAGTGTGATGCAGATGCATGTTGGTGCTCTGTGTGTGCCAGACAGGTTGGTGCGCCGCGGCCTGTTTGATGTCGACAGAACATCTGGCCCCGTCAGTGCCCTGCAGAAAACAAACGCACAGGAGCAGAACGGGGCGTTTCTACTGGTGGTGGTCAGGGTAGTCATCACTAATTCAACTGCAGGACGGGACGCAGAGCATGGCAGTGCTAGTGTGCTCGCCAGCAGGGCCGCTGCAGTCCAGCAGGCAGCGCGCAGCAGCGCTGCCAGAGACTCAGCTCACCGCGGCTGCTGCTGTCAGGGCAAATGCCAGCGGCCACTGCTGTGTTGCCACTAGGTAGGCAGCCCAGGGCCCAGACATAACCCTAGAGAGAGACAACAGGTTAGGCAGGCTGGTCCAAGATGACCCCGGCACCTGCTGCTGCTGCTGCTGCTGAAAGCCCTCAGCAGCTTTTGCTGCTTCAGCTGCCGTCAGGGGTGACTTGCTTGGTATGGCATGCTGGGTCTCCCATCGCTGCTGCTGCTGCTGCTGCTGCTGTTGTTTGTCCTGGTGATAGCAGCGGTGCTGCTGGTGAGAGTGCCGAAGGCCCTGCACCAAAGTCAGTAGCACACACTGCTGTTGCTGCTGCCGTTCCCTCCAATGTGACACATGTGTGGTGCAGATGTTGGGTGCGCTGTAATGCAGCTGCTGCTGCTGGTGGTGGTGGTGGTTGTTCCAGACTACGTTGCTGCGCCTGAGTTGCTGCTGCCAGTCTGGCAGGCCCTGGAAGCCACGCTGCTGCTGCTGCTGATGCTGGCGCTGCTGCTGCTCAGTATTGCCTGCTGTCTTAACATTGCTGCTGGTGCCCAAGTATTGGTTAGAGCCTGCAAGCAGCACATCATGTGGGTGAGATGTCCAGGCAGCACTGCTGAGCAGAATGACTGCTGCCATTTGTGCGCAGATGTACACGCTGCAATGCAGGTGCCACGTGCTGTTGAGCTTGGCAGCTGAGCTTACTCGGCGCAGCCCAGCTGCTGGTGCTGGTACTGCTGCTGCTGCTGCTGAATGCTGTACTGCTTGCAGCAAGCTGCAACTGTGCAATGGCTGCCGACGTAGCTTCCAAGCAGCCTATACGAGATCCTGTGCTGCTGCTGTGCGTGAGACGTCCAATATTTTGCACGCCTCGCGGCAGGCGTAGTCGGAGCACCATGCTCCCAAAGTCGCATTGATCGCGCAGCTGCCGGCACCACAGATAAATCACACGCGCTACCTACTCAATTCAGTGCACCGTGCTTGCCGTTGCTTCCAGTCAGTTGCCTATGATGCGCAGGGTTGTCAGCATGCAGGTGACGCTGACCTGGCATGGTTTGACTCTGGAGCAGCTGCCTATACTGGTGCAGCATGGACAACTGTCAAGGCCGCAGCAGCACCACCTGGAGCAGCCATTGAACTGTCGGAACAGCAGCAGGTGTGGTGTGGCGGTTGCATAGCAGCAGCACATGTTGCATGTCTGGCACATGGCTGCTCAGCACCTGCTGCAAGTTGTGCAGGGCATGCTGTCAGCGTGCTGCACTGAGGAGCAGGCCAAAACCCATATGAGGGTCATGTGAGGGTCATGCATGACGCCTGTCCGCAGAATGCAACGGCCTTTGCAAGCCACATAGCGAGTACAAGAGCTAGTTCTGCTCTTGTTGAAGCAAAGCCACAGCAGGGAATTGCTGAATGCACAAGCATGAACAGCAGTCAGAGTAACCCCTGCCACTGCATGTTCATATGCCTTGGTTCATCAGCGGGCATGCAGCTGTACAGGGCTCATGATGTTCACATCCTCCCGTGCTGCCTGCCGCCGGAGCGGCTGCGCACTGCCTGCTGCTCTCTGCAGAGTCAGGCAGTCAGGCGTGCCGCAGCAAAGCAGTACCTGGCAAGCTTGCAGGCAGCAGCGCAGCAGCAGCAGCACGGCAGGACACCCAACAGCTGCTGAGGCATTTGGAGGCAGCAAAGCAGGCGCTGCCAGCGTCTGCGGAAGCTGCTGCAGTCTCCGCAAACACTGCTGCTGCAGCAGCAGTTGCAGCAGCACCACACAGTGGGCTGCTACATTACGCTGCTTCAGTAGCAGAGCAGCTGGCGCTGCGGCCTGGCCCTTTGCTGCTGGCAGATGCTGCTGCAGTTGCCGTACGTTTTTGCGGCAGCGAGCGGCAGGACAGAGCACGCGCATGCGGTAGTTGAGTTGGCGTTGGAGAAGCAGCTGCTTGTGCCGCACCAGGCGAAGCGAGCGCTGCATGCCGCCCTCCAAGCGCTTGCAGACAGCCGCAACAACAACGGGGTGAGCAACATGTTCAACATGTCAAGTTGAGGTGGTGCCTTGCATGTGCCCGGTTGCTTGGTCTGCTGAGCTTCAAGACTTTTTAGTCTGATCTAGTGCCTCCTGAAGCGCAGCCCAACGGCACTTGGGTAGGCTGCCACCACTGCTGACCCTTGTGCGCACTGCCGGCCCTGCCACTACTGCCACCACTGCCGACCCCTTGGCACAGCGCCAAGCACATCGCCAAGCTCATATCAGGCTTTCTGAATGTGCCGGGGCTGTTGCTTAGCACGCGCACGAGCCCGTGCATGCTGGTCAGTTTCAATAAAGTG
>JACERP010001770.1:0-15465 GCA_014080715.1 Scenedesmus sp. NREL 46B-D3
AGTGCATGACAGCCATGCAATTCCCGCCTAGCATGCTTAGGTGGGTGCAGCTGCTGCTGGCAGGCACGCAGGGGCAAATTGTGTTCAATGGCGGTCATCTCAGCAGGGCATTTGACATACCATCTGGGTGCGCACAGGGCAGCCCCCTCAGCCCGCTGCTGTATGTCATCGCAGCGCAGCGCTAGCAGCCAGGTGCAGAGCTTTGCAGGCAGCAGGACAGGTGGACAGCATCAGCAGGCCAGATGGAGCAGCGTCACCCTGCAGCATGCAGCATGCTGACGATACCACGTTGCATGCGGCTAGCAGGCAGGGTGCCAGTGTACTGGTCAGGAGAGCAGTGCAGCCTTTTTGTGCAGCCAGTGGGGCGAAGCTAAATGTCAGCAAGTGTCAGGGCCTGGAGGTGGGCACGCAGCAGCCGTTTGTTGGTGTTGACCCTGACACCGGCATTCCGTTCCCGGATACAGCACAGCAGCCCATCAGGCATCTGGGCATCCTGCTGTCAGCAGCAGGGACAGAGCCGCATGCGGCGGCGCTGTTCACGCAGCGACTGCAGACCATCACATGGCGTGTGCGACAGTGGGCGCGACAGGACCTGACATATCTGGGGCGATGCGCAGTGGCAAGGCAGGTGATGGCTTCTTGCCTCACTTACCATGCGCAGTTCGTGCCAGTGCCAGCAGATATCATGGCCAGGATACACCGCCGCGTCACAGCTTTTGTGACAGGGCAGGGCAGCGTGCGGGAGGCACACATCAGGCAGTGCAAGGATAGCCCTCCTGCAGCTGTGGCCAGCTTACCAGTCAGCATGGGGGGTGCGGGACAGGTGGATGCCAGAGCGCATGCAGCAGCAATGCAAGCACGCACAGCAGCAGCGCTGCTGCATCCCAGGCGCGCTGCATGGAAGCCCTTTATGAGGGCCAATTTGCAGCGCGCATTGCCTGGCCTTGGGGAAGCAGTGCTGGTGCAGCAGTCCAAGGTGCCGCTGCAGACGGCAGTGAGGCAGGGCAGGTTACAGCAGCGGCATGCAGCATATGTGGAGGCCTTCCAGCGGGTTGGAATCCACAGGCATGTGGCGCATGACACCATGAGCCGCCAGCAGATACAACTAGAACTGCTGGTGGGCAACCACAGTGTGGGCAGCTGCACTGATGGGGCCATGCTGTCAGCTGTGGGCAGCCTGCCTGCGGACATGCCTAAGAGTGCAGGCACAACACTGGGTCAGGTGCAGCAGCAGTTGACAGGACAGCCAGCACAAGATGGTATTGTGATACCGCCTGCATGGTGGCACACACTGCAGCATGGCACTGCCAGTGTGTGGCAGGTAGATCCACAGCAGCAGTTTGTGCAGCACACAGTGTCAGGAGAAGTGAAGATGTACAAGGTGTCGCAGGAAGGCAGCTTGAAGGAGACAGATGCAGCTCCCATGGACACCGAGGACCTGCAGTGGGTGCCTTGCTGCGTTGTCGATACGGCAGCAGTGCTACACCCTACCTTCTTGCTTGAGCAGCAGCAGCAGCAACAGCAGCAGCAGCAACGTGAACAACAGCAGCAGCAACGGCGGCAGCAGCAGCAGCAGGGGCATCAGCAACAGCCACAGCAGCGCCAGCAGCAACAGCAACAGCAGCAGCAGCAGCAGCAGCAGCAGCAGCAAGGGCAACAGCAGCAACGCCTCCAGCAGCAGCAGCAACAGCAGCAGCCCAAGAAGCCATCCTTCTTCTTGGTTGGTGCCTGGTCTGATATAAACGTTGACCCTAGTGTGTGGGGCTTGGGATTCGCTGTTGGGGTGCTGCAGTTTAAGCCAAAGGTGGCAACGCCGCGGTTGCTGCAGCACCATTGCAGTCAGCACCACTGGGAGGGATGGGTGCCTGGCATCGGCATGCGGCCGAGGCTGTGGCGTAACCGCCTGGGCGCAGAGGCGCCGCAAGGTGGTTTGCAGGAGATGGAAGCATCTCTGAAGCGAACGTTTGAGCAGATGCAGCAAGGCAGCGCACCAGGTAACAGCCAGGGAGCCGGCAGCAGCAGTCAGATGTTCAGTGATGCAGCCCTCATGGCAGCATACCATGCGTCGTGGATGGATCCTTCCAGCCCACGACAGCTGCCCAGGCAGCGTGCAGCAGCAGCAGCAGCAGCTGTCACTGTGCAACGGCAGCAACAACAGGCACATCAGCAGCTGATCAGCAGCCCAGCGCACAATGATCTTCTGGACCCTGTGACACAGCACATGGGTAGGGCAGATGGCAGCAGCTACAAGTGGGTAGCAGCGTACAAACGCGCAGGGCACAAGCAGTTGCCACGGCAGTTGAGGGAGTTTGGCTGGCGGCTGCTGCATGCTGGAGTGAAGGTGGGCGCGCGTCGCATGCTGTCAGCAGGCAGGCAGGCGGCACGCCAGTTTGTATGCCCAGCGCAGCAGTGTCAGCAGGCAGCACAACTCGAGACACTCTCTCACTTATTCGTGGAGTGTCCAGTGGCAGCAGCAGTGTGGCAGTGGTTCGTGCAGCTGTGGCAGCAAGTGCAGCCGGGAGCTGTCATCCCCATCAGCAGCAACCTGCTGCTGCTGGATGACTTTAGCAGCTGGGCGCCACCGCAGGATAAGCAGTTGATGTGGACGTATCTGCGCCTACTGCTGCTGGAGTCCATTTGGGTGGTGCGCAGCAGCAGTTGCAGCAATGGGGGAGCTACCAACAGCACTGCGGATGGCAGCGGCAGCAGTGCGGCAGCAGCTACATCAGTGCAGGGCAGCAGCAGCGCATCATACACAGCTAAGGCTGTAGCATGCAGGTTTCGTTCGGCGCTGCAGCAGCAACTGCAGCGAGAGTGGCATAGAGTGGCAGTAGACATACGGGTAGGGTCAGGTATTTCACTGTCGTGGTTGGGGGGCGGTCGCCTGTCATCGGCGATGCGGACTTCCAGCGCAAGTGGCGGGGGTTATACAGGCGATCGCGCTGGGGCTATGACGGGCGTTTGTTAGCAAAAGTCTGCACAGCTGACCTGTAAGGGATGTGTAGGTATGGAAGGATGATACGGAGTTAATAGGTGGGTGGTCTCTTGCTTTGCACAATTTAAGTGTGGTGTATGAATATGCATGGGGCCCCTGATGCCAAGGTGGGGCCGGGGCAATATGTGAATGGTGAATATTGATGCCCGTAATGAGGTGTGGGGGTGTTTGCAAACTGCATCTGATCCTTCGACAGCTGTGGTTATAGTGATACCCATGTACTGTGTGTATCTGTGTATGTGTGTGTGCCTCTTTGTGACGGTGGGTATATATTGGATAGGCGCACACTGGACGTGTTGCTAGCATGGCTGATTAATTTGTGGTTAAGAAGCTTTGATGGTGCGATGTGCACCGATGGGTATTATATGCAAGGCACAGCCAGACGTTGGGTGTCGCTGCAAACTGATACTCAAAATTGGCTGCGGACTGCGGTTGATCTATGGACAGCTGTGGTCATAATTTGCACACGCGCATGTTGAAAGAATGTGCATGGTTTGTTGCTTAGTTTTGTGTTGTATGTTTTCAGTATGGATGTGTTGCCTAATATCATATCAGGATTGGTCACATGTACAGCACGCCTCCTAAACATCATCAGTAGCCAGGTTGTGGGCATCGCCTTCAGTGGCAAGTCATGACCTGTGGCAAACTGCAGCCACTCCATGGATGGCTGTGGTTATAGTGGATACTGGGCACTTGGTCGGGTCGGGTCCTGGATGCCTCAATGGCTGCTCTTCGCGGAGCTATCTGCATGACCTTGTGACGGCACCTCTCAAAGGGGAGAGTGTCGTGGGGTGGGTGTGAGAACAGGTTGCCCCATTCCCTCTTGGATAATTTTTGAAGTAGGGTTGCGGTTTGCTTAGTCGAGCCAATGTAACACTGCTTTGCCAAAAAAAAAAAAAAAAAAAAAAAAAAACCACAGGTCCTGACAAGAGACGCTGTCACACGATCATGCAGACAGCCGTGCGGGCAGCCCGAAGGCATCCAGGACCTGAGAGTGCCAGACTCCACTAAAATCACAGTCACGCAATGACGTCCTGTATGTGACAGACCGTGACTGGCCTTGACAAAAGCTGTCCATAATGTACTGTCAGCTATCAATGCATGGTGCACACCTCTAAAGCTGCACTTTACAGGCAGCATTACGACATGGTGGGCAACCACAGTGTGGCAGCTGCACTGATGGCCATGCTGTCAGCTGTGGGCAGCCTGCCTGCGGACATGCCTAAGAGTGCAGGCACAACACTGGTCAGGTGCGCAGCAGTTGACAGGCAGCCAGCACAAGATGTATTGTGATACCGCCTGCATGGTGCACACCTGCAGCATGGCACTGCGTGACTGTTTTTTTTTTTTTTTTTTTTTTTTTTTTTTTTTGGCAAAGCAGTGTTACATTGGCTCGACTAAGCAAACCGCAACCCTACTTCAAAAATTATCCAAGAGGGAATGGGGCAACCTGTTCTCACACCCACCCCACGACACTCTCCCCTTTGAGAGGTGCCGTCACAAGGTCATGCAGATAGCTCCGCGAAGAGCAGCCATGGAGGCATCCAGGACCCGACCCGACCAAGTGCCCAGTATCCACTATAACCACAGCCATCCATGGAGTGGCTGCAGTTTTTTTTTTTTTTTTTTTTTTTTTTTTTTTTGGCAAAGCAGTGTTACATTGGCTCGACTAAGCAAACCGCAACCCTACTTCAAAAATTATCCAAGAGGGAATGGGCAACCTGTTCTCACACCCACCCCACGACACTCTCCCCTTTGAGAGGTGCCGTCACAAGGTCATGCAGATAGCTCCGCGAAGAGCAGCCATTGAGGCATCCAGGACCCGACCCGACCAAGTGCCCAGTATCCACTATAACCACAGCCATCCATGGAGTGGCTGCAGTTTGCCACAGGTCATGACTTGCCACTGAAGGCGATGCCCACAACCTGGCTATGATGATGTTTAGGAGGCGTGCTGTACATGTGACCAATCCTGATATGATATTAGGCAACACATCCATACTGAAAACATACAACACAAAACTATGCAACAAACCATGCACATGTTTTAACATGCGCGTGTGCAAATTATGACCACAGCTGTCCGTAGATCAACCGCAGTCCGCAGCCAATTTTGAGTATCAGTTTGCAGCGACACCCAACGTCTGGCTGTGCCTTGCATATAATACCCATCGGTGCACATCGCACCATCAAAGCTTCTTAACCACAAATTAATCAGCCATGCTAGCAACACGTCTTTTTTTTTTGGCAAAGCAGTGTTACATTGGCTCGACTAAGCAAACCGCAACCCTACTTCAAAAATTATCCACGAGGGAATGGGGCAACCTGTTCTCACACCCACCCCACGACACTCTCCCCTTTGAGAGGTGCCGTCACAAGGTCATGCAGATAGCTCCGCGAAGAGCAGCCATTGAGGCATCCAGGACCCGACCCGACCAAGTGCCCAGTATCCACTATAACCACAGCCATCCATGGAGTGGCTGCAGTTTGCCACAGGTCATGACTTGCCACTGAAGGCGATGCCCACAACCTGGCTACTGATGATGTTTAGGAGGCGTGCTGTACATGTGACCAAACCTGATATGATATTAGGCAACACATCCATACTGAAAACATCCAACACAAAACTAAGCAACAAACCATGCACAATCTTTCAACATGCGCGTGTGCAAATTATGACCACAGCTGTCCATAGATCAACCGCAGTCCGCAGCCAATTTTGAGTATCAGTTTGCAGCGACACCCAACGTCTGGCTGTGCCTTGCATATAATACCCATCGGTGCACATCGCACCATCAAAGCTTCTTAACCACAATTAATCAGCCATGCTAGCAACACGTCCAGTGTGCGCCTATCCAATATATACCCACCGTCACAAAGAGGCACACACACATACACAGATACACACAGTACATGGGTATCACTATAACCACAGCTGTCGAAGGATCAGATGCAGTTTGCAAACACCCCCACACCTCATTACGGGCATCAATATTCACCATTCACATATTGCCCCGGCCCCACCTTGGCATCAGGGGCCCCATGCATATTCATACACCACACTTAAATTGTGCAAAGCAAGAGACCACCCACCTATTAACTCCGTATCATCCTTCCATACCTGACTGTGATTTTAGTGGAGTCTGGGCACTCGGTCAGGTCCTGGATGCCTTTCGGGGCTGCCCCGCACGGGGCTGTCTGCATGATCGTGTGACAGCGTCTCTTGGTACAAGAGACCTGTGGGGTGAGTGCGGAACAGGTTGCCTCACTCTCTCAATGGATCTTTTTATGGAGCAAGTGCACAGTTGTTTAGGTCAGCCCTTGTAACGTTCTTGCTTCAAAAAAAAAAAAAAAAAAAAAAACATGGCACTGCCAGTGTGTGGCAGGTAGATCCACAGCAGCAGTTTGTGCAGCACACAGTGTCAGGAGAAGTGAAAATGTATAAGGTCCCTGGTAACCCTGTGACACAGCACATGGGTAGGGCAGATGGCAGCAGCTACAAGTGGGTAGCAGCGTACAAACGCGCAGGGCACAAGCAGTTGCCACGGCAGTTGAGGGAGTTTGGCTGGCGGCTGCTGCATGCTGGAGTGAAGGTGGGCGCGCGTCGCATGCTGTCAGCAGGCAGGCAGGCGGCACGCCAGTTTGTATGCCCAGCGCAGCAGTGTCAGCAGGCAGCACAACTTGAGACACTCTCTCACTTATTCGTGGAGTGTCCAGTGGCAGCAGCAGTGTGGCAGTGGTTCGTGCAGCTGTGGCAGCAAGTGCAGCCGGGAGCTGTCATCCCCATCAGCAGCAACCTGCTGCTGCTGGATGACTTTAGCAGCTGGGCGCCACCGCAGGATAAGCAGTTGATGTGGACGTATCTGCGCCTACTGCTGCTGGAGTCCATTTGGGTGGTGCGCAGCAGCAGTTGCAGCAATGGGGGAGCTACCAACAGCACTGCGGATGGCAGCGGCAGCAGTGCGGCAGAAGCTACATCAGTGCAGGGCAGCAGCAGCGCATCATACACAGCTAAGGCTGTAGCATGCAGGTTTCGTTCGGCGCTGCAGCAGCAACTGCAGCGAGAGTGGCATAGAGTGGCAGTAGACATACGGATAGGGTCAGGTATTTCACTGTCGTGGTTGGGGGGGCGGTCGCCTGTCATCGGCGATGCGGACTTCCAGCGCAAGTGGCGGGGGTTATACAGGCGATCGCGCTGGGGCTATGACGGGCGTTTGTTAGCAAAAGTCTGCACAGCTGACCTGTAAGGGATGTGTAGGTATGGAAGGATGATACGGAGTTAATAGATGGGTGGTCTCTTGCTTTGCACAATTTAAGTGTGGTGTATGAATATGCATGGGGCCCCTGATGCCAAGGTGGGGCCGGGGCAATATGTGAATGGTGAATATTGATGCCCGTAATGAGGTGTGGGGGTGTTTGCAAACTGCATCTGATCCTTCGACAGCTGTGGTTATAGTGATACCCATGTACTGTGTGTATCTGTGTATGTGTGTGTGCCTCTTTGTGACGGTGGGTATATATTGGATAGGCGCACACGGGACGTGTTGCTAGCATGGCTGATTAATTTGTGGTTAAGAAGCTTTGATGGTGCGATGTGCACCGATGGGTATTATATGCAAGGCACAGCCAGACGTTGGGTGTCGCTGCAAACTGATACTCAAAATTGGCTGCGGACTGCGGTTGATCTATGGCCAGCTGTGGTCATAATTTGCACACGCGCATGTTGAAAGAATGTGCATGGTTTGTTGCTTAGTTTTGTGTTGTATGTTTTCAGTATGGATGTGTTGCCTAATATCATATCAGGATTGGTCACATGTACAGCACGCCTCCTAAACATCATCAGTAGCCAGGTTGTGGGCATCGCCTTCAGTGGCAAGTCATGACCTGTGGCAAACTGCAGCCACTCCATGGATGGCTGTGGTTATAGTGGATACTGGGCACTTGGTCGGGTCGGGTCCTGGATGCCTCAATGGCTGCTCTTCGCGGAGCTATCTGCATGACCTTGTGACGGCACCTCTCAAAGGGGAGAGTGTCGTGGGGTGGGTGTGAGAACAGGTTGCCCCATTCCCTCTTGGAAAATTTTTGAAGTAGGGTTGCGGTTTGCTTAGTCGAGCCAATGTAACACTGCTTTGCCAAAAAAAAATAAAAAAAAAAAATGTATAAGGTGTCGCAGGAAGGCAGCTTGAAGGAGACAGATGCAGCTCCCATGGACACCGAGGACCTGCAGTGGGTGCCTTGCTGCGTTGTCGATACGGCAGCAGTGCTACACCCTACCTTCTTGCTTGAGCAGCAGCAGCAGCAACAGCAGCAGCAGCAACGTGAACAACAGCAGCAGCAACGGCGGCAGCAGCAGCAGCAGCAGGGGCATCAGCAACAGCCACAGCAGCAGCAGCAGCAGCAGCAGCAGCAGCAGCAGCAGCAGCAGCAAGGGCAACAGCAGCAACGCCTCCAGCAGCAGCAGCAACAGCAGCAGCCCAAGAAGCCATCCTTCTTCTTGGTTGGTGCCTGGTCTGATATAAACGTTGACCCTAGTGTGTGGGGCCTGGAATTCGCTGTTGGGGTGCTGCAGTGTAAGCCAAAGGTGGCAACGCCGCGGTTGCTGCAGCACCATTGCAGTCAGCACCATTGATAGCTGACAGTTACATTATGGACAGCTTTTGTTTCAAGGGCCATTCACGGTCTGTCACACATCACAGGACGTCATTGCGTGACTGTGATTTTAGTGGAGTCTGGGCACTCGGTCAGGTCCTGGATGCCTTTCGGGGCTGCCCCGCACGGGGCTGTCTGCATGATCGTGTGACAGCGTCTCTTGGTACAAGAGACCTGTGGGGTGAGTGCGGAACAGGTTGCTTTTTTTTTTTTTTTTTTTTTTTTTTGGGCAAAGCAGTGTTACATTGGCTCGACTAAGCAAACCGCAACCCTACTTCAAAAATTATCCAAGAGGGAATGGGGCAACCTGTTGTCACACCCACCCCACGACACTCTCCCCTTTGAGAGGTGCCGTCACAAGGTCATGCAGATAGCTCCGCGAAGAGCAGCCAATGAGGCATCCAGGACCCGACCCGACCAAGTGCCCAGTATCCACTATAACCACAGCCATCCATGGAGTGGCTGCAGTTTGCCACAGGTCATGACTTGCCACTGAAGGCGATGCCCACATCCTGGCTACTGATGATGTTTAGGAGGCGTGCTGTACATGTGACCAATCCTGATATGACATTAGGCAACACATCCATACTGAAAACATACAACACAAAACTAAGGAACAAACCATGCACATTGTTTTAACATGTGCGTGTGCAAATTATGACCACAGCTGTCCATAGATCAAACCGCAGTCCGCAGTCAATTTTGAGCATCAGTTTGCAGCGACACCCACCGTCTGGCTGTGCCTTGCATATAATTCCATCGGTGCACATCGGTCCATCAAAGCTGCTTCACCACAATTAATCAACCATGCTAGCAACACGTCGAGTGTGCGTCTATCCAATACATACCCACCGTCACAAAGAGGCACACACACATACACAGATACACACAGTACATGGGTATCACTATAACCACAGCTGTCGAAGGATCAGATGCAGTTTGCAAACACCCCCACACCTCATTACGGGCATCAAAATTCACCCTTCACATATTGCCCCGGCCCCACCTTGGCATCAGGGGCCCCATGCATATTCATACACCACACTTAAATTGTGCAACGCAAGAGACCACCCACCTATTAACACCGTATCATCCTTCCATACCTACACATCCCTCACAGGTTAGCTGTGCAGACCTTTGCTAACAAACGCCCGTCATAGCCCCAGCGCGATCGCCTGTATAACCCCCGCCACTTGCGCTGGAAGTCCGCATCGCTGATGACAGGCGACCGCCCCCCAACCACGACAGTGAAATACCTGACCCTACCCGTATGTCTACTGCCACTCTATTCCACCCTCGCTGCAGCTGCTGCTGCAGCGCCGAACGAAACCTGCATGCTACAGCCCTAGCTGTGTATGATGCGCTGCTGCTGCCCTGCACTGATGTAGCTGCTGCCGCACTGCTGCCGCTGCCATCCGCAGTGCTGTTGGTAGCTCCCCCATTGCGGCAACTGCTGCTGCGCACCACCCAAATGGACTCCAGCAGCAGTAGGCGCAGATACGTCCACACCAACTGCTTATCCTGCGGTGGCGCCCAGCTGCTATAGTCATCCAGCAGCAGCAGGTTGCTGCTGATGGGGATGACAGCTCCCGGCTGCACTTGCTGCCACAGCTGCACGAACCACTGCCACACTGCTGCTGCCACTGGACACTCCACAGGTTGCTTCACTCTCTCTTGCTTTGCACAATTTAAGTGTGGTGTATGAATATGCATGGGGCCCCTGATGCCAAGGTGGGGCCGGGGCAATATGTGAATAGTGAATATTGATGCCCGTAATGAGGTGTGGGGGTGTTTGCAAACTGCATCTGATCCTTCGACAGCTGTGGTTATAGTGATACCCATGTACTGTGTGTATCTGTGTATGTGTGTGTGCCTCTTTGTGACGGTGGGTATATATTGGATAGGCGCACACTGGACGTGTTGCTAGCATGGCTGATTAATTTGTGGTTAAGAAGCTTTGATGGTGCGATGTGCACCGATGGGTATTATATGCAAGGCACAGCCAGACGTTGGGTGTCGCTGCAAACTGATACTCAAAATTGGCTGCGGACTGCGGTTGATCTATGGACAGCTGTGGTCATAATTTGCACACGCGCATGTTGAAAGAATGTGCATGGTTTGTTGCTTAGTTTTGTGTTGTATGTTTTCAGTATGGATGTGTTGCCTAATATCATATCAGGATTGGTCACATGTACAGCACGCCTCCTAAACATCATCAGTAGCCAGGTTGTGGGCATCGCCTTCAGAGGCAAGTCATGACCTGTGGCAAACTGCAGCCACTCCATGGATGGCTGTGGTTATAGTGGATACTGGGCACTTGGTCGGGTCGGGTCCTGGATGCCTCAATGGCTGCTCTTCGCGGAGCTATCTGCATGACCTTGTGACGGCACCTCTCAAAGGGGAGAGTGTCGTGGGGTGGGTGTGAGAACAGGTTGCCCCATTCCCTCTTGGATAATTTTTGAAGTAGGGTTGCGGTTTGCTTAGTCGAGCCAATGTAACACTGCTTTGCCAAAAAAAAAAAAAAAAAAAAACTCTCTCAATGGATCTTTTTATGGAGCAAGTGCACAGTTATTTAGGTCAGCCCTTATAACGTTCTTGCTAGCTAGATACTTGCATAATACAACGCATCCGTGCGGCATCATTTGTTCTTGCTTTGTCGGCAAGCCCTTCGGCACTTCACCGGCAATGTTGCCGAGCCCTTCAGCACTTTGAAAAACGTCTGCCGCTCGTCCAAAAAATTTGTAAAAGCCAAGCAGATGCATGTAAAGGTTTGGTCGAGCCAATGTAACACTACTTTGCAAAAAAAAAAACAAAAAAAAACAAAAATGTAAAGGTTTGAAACTTCAGAACGAACTCCCAACTCTTTTTTGCTGGATACTTGCATAATACAACGCATCCATGCGGCTTCAATTGTTCTTGCTCTGTTTGCAAGCCCTTTTTTTTTTTTTGAAGCAAGAACGTTACAAGGGCTGACCTAAATAACTGTGCACTTGCTCCATAAAAAGATCCATTTTTTGAAGCAAGAACGTTACAAGGTGCAAGCCCTTCAGCACTTCGTCAGCAATGTTAGCGAGCCCTTCAGCACTTTGAACAACGTGTGCCGCCGGTCCAAAAAATTCTAAAAGCCAGCTGACGCATGTAAAGCTTTAAAAATAAAACTTCAGAACGAACACCTTAAGTTTTTTTGCTTCACATTTGCATGAAACAATGCATCCGTGCGGCATCATTTTTTCTTGCTCTGTTAGCAAACCAACACAGCACTTCGTCAGCAATGCAGCCACTTCATGGATGGCTTTGGTTATAGTGGATACTGGGCACTTGGTCGGGTCGGGTCCTGGATGCCACAATGGCTGCTCTTCCCGGAGCTATCTGCATGAGCTTGTGACGGCGCCTCTCAAAGGAAAGAGTGTCGTGGGGTGGGTGTGAGAACAGGTTGCCCCGTTCCCTCTTGGATGATTTTTGAAGCAGGGTTGCGGTTTGCTTAGTCAAGCCAATGTAACACTAGTTTGCCAAAAAAAAGCCAAGCTGATGCATGTAAAGCTTTGAAACTTCAGAAAACTTCAGAACGAACTCCTAAAATAATTATTGCTGGACATTTGCATGAAACAATGCATCCATGCGGCATTATTTGTTCTGTCTTTGTCGGCAAGCCCTTCAGCATTTCACCGGTAATGTTGCCGAGCCCTACAGCACTTGAAACAACGTCTGCCGCGGGTCCATAAAAACTGTACAAGCCAAGCAGATGCATGTAAAGCTTTGAAACTTCAGAACGAACTCCCAACTCTTATTTTTTATGGATACTTGCATAATACAACGCATCCGAGCGGCATCATTTGTTCTTGCTTTGTCGGCAAGCCCTTCAGCACTTCACCGGCAATGTTGGCGAGCCCTTCAGCACTTTGAACAACGTCTGCCGCTGGTCCATAAAAATTGTAAAAGCCAAGCAGATGCATGTAAAGCTTTTTGAAGTAGGGTGGCGGTTTGCTTAGTCGAGCCAAAGTGATACTACTTTGCCAATAAAATAAAAATAAAAACATTGCCAAAAAAAGCAATGTTGGCAATGTCGGCAATGTTGGCGAGCCCTTCAGCACTTTGAACAACGTCTGCCGCCGGTCCCAACAACTATAAAAGCCAAGCTGATGCATGTAAAGCTTTGAAACTTCAGAACAAACTCCTAAAGAAATCATACACAGCTAAGGCTGTAGCATGCAGGTTTCGTTCGGCGCTGCAGCAGCAACTGCAGCGAGAGTGGCATAGAGTGGCAGTAGACATACGGGTAGGGTCAGGTATTTCACTGTCGTGGTTGGGGGGGCGGTCGCCTGTCATCGGCGATGCGGACTTCCAGCGCAAGTGGCGGGGGTTATACAGGCGATCGCGCTGGGGCTATGACGGGCGTTTGTTAGCAAAAGTCTGCACAGCTGACCTGTAAGGGATGTGTAGGTATGGAAGGATGATACGGAGTTAATAGGTGGGTGGTCTCTTGCTTTGCACAATTTAAGTGTGGTGTATGAATATGCATGGGGCCCCTGATGCCAAGGTGGGGCCGGGGCAATATGTGAATGGTGAATATTGATGCCCGTAATGAGGTGTGGGGGTGTTTGCAAACTGCATCTGATCCTTCGACAGCTGTGGTTATAGTGATACCCATGTACTGTGTGTATCTGTGTATGTGTGTGTGCCTCTTTGTGACGGTGGGTATATATTGGATAGGCGCACACTGGACGTGTTGCTAGCATGGCTGATTAATTTGTGGTTAAGAAGCTTTGATGGTGCGATGTGCACCGATGGGTATTATATGCAAGGCACAGCCAGACGTTGGGTGTCGCTGCAAACTGATACTCAAAATTGGCTGCGGACTGCGGTTGATCTATGGCCAGCTGTGGTCATAATTTGCACACGCGCATGTTGAAAGAATGTGCATGGTTTGTTGCTTAGTTTTGTGTTGTATGTTTTCAGTATGGATGTGTTGCCTAATATCATATCAGGATTGGTCACATGTACAGCACGCCTCCTAAACATCATCAGTAGCCAGGTTGTGGGCATCGCCTTCAGTGGCAAGTCATGACCTGTGGCAAACTGCAGCCACTCCATGGATGGCTGTGGTTATAGTGGATACTGGGCACTTGGTCGGGTCGGGTCCTGGATGCCTCAATGGCTGCTCTTCGCGGAGCTATCTGCATGACCTTGTGACGGCACCTCTCAAAGGGGAGAGTGTCGTGGGGTGGGTGTGAGAACAGGTTGCCCCATTCCCTCTTGGATAATTTTTGAAGTAGGGTTGCGGTTTGCTTAGTCGAGCCAATGTAACACTGCTTTGCCAAAAAAAAAAAAAAAAAAAAAAAAAAAAAACAAATTTTGCCTCTTTGTGACGGTGGGTATATATTGGATAGGCGCACACTGGACGTGTTGCTAGCATGGCTGATTAATTTGTGGTTAAGAAGCTTTGATGGTGCGATGTGCACCGATGGGTATTATATGCAAGGCACAGCCAGACGTTGGGTGTCGCTGCAAACTGATACTCAAAATTGGCTGCAGCCCAGCGCACAATGATCTTCTGGACCCTGTGACACAGCACATGGGTAGGGCAGATGGCAGCAGCTACAAGTGGGTAGCAGCGTACAAACGCGCAGGGCACAAGCAGTTGCCACGGCAGTTGAGGGAGTTTGGCTGGCGGCTGCTGCATGCTGGAGTGAAGGTGGGCGCGCGTCGCATGCTGTCAGCAGGCAGGCAGGCGGCACGCCAGTTTGTATGCCCAGCGCAGCAGTGTCAGCAGGCAGCACAACTCGAGACACTCTCTCACTTATTCGTGGAGTGTCCAGTGGCAGCAGCAGTGTGGCAGTGGTTCGTGCAGCTGTGGCAGCAAGTGCAGCCGGGAGCTGTCATCCCCATCAGCAGCAACCTGCTGCTGCTGGATGACTTTAGCAGCTGGGCGCCACCGCAGGATAAGCAGTTGATGTGGACGTATCTGCGCCTACTGCTGCTGGAGTCCATTTGGGTGGTGCGCAGCAGCAGTTGCAGCAATGGGGGAGCTACCAACAGCACTGCGGATGGCAGCGGCAGCAGTGCGGCAGCAGCTACATCAGTGCAGGGCAGCAGCAGCGCATCATACACAGCTAAGGCTGTAGCATGCAGGTTTCGTTCGGCGCTGCAGCAGCAACTGCAGCGAGAGTGGCATAGAGTGGCAGTAGACATACGGGTAGGGTCAGGTATTTCACTGTCGTGGTTGGGGGGGCGGTCGCCTGTCATCGGCGATGCGGACTTCCAGCGCAAGTGGCGGGGGTTATACAGGCGATCGCGCTGGGGCTATGACGGGCGTTTGTTAGCAAAAGTCTGCACAGCTGACCTGTAAGGGATGTGTAGGTATGGAAGGATGATACGGAGTTGATAGGTGGGTGGTCTCTTGCTTTGCACAATTTAAGTGTGGTGTATGAATATGCATGGGGCCCCTGATGCCAAGGTGGGGCCGGGGCAATATGTGAATGGTGAATATTGATGCCCGTAATGAGGTGTGGGGGTGTTTGCAAACTGCATCTGATCCTTCGACAGCTGTGGTTATAGTGATACCCATGTACTGTGTGTATCTGTGTATTGTGTGTGGCCTCTTTGTGACGGTGGGTATATATTGGATAGGCGCACACTGGACGTGTTGATAGCATGGCTGATTAATTGTGGTTAAGAAGCTTTGATGGTGCGATGTGCACCGATGGGTATTATATGCAAGGCACAGCCAGACGTTGGGTGTCGCTGCAAACTGATACTCAAAATTGGCTGCGGACTGCGGTTGATCTATGGACAGCTGTGGTCATAATTTGCACACGCGCATG
>JACERP010001771.1:0-15451 GCA_014080715.1 Scenedesmus sp. NREL 46B-D3
TGTCGCGGGCAGCACAGAGCTGTGCATGAGGGACAAACCCGTCGCGCTGTCGCTGGCTGATGGCCTTGTTGTTGTCAAATGCGGCGTTGGCACGCCCCTGGGCTTTCTTGTGGGCAGCTTGCCATGTGGTCACGTACTGCGTGGTGTGCTCCCGCTGCCTTTCACTCATTGCATGCTTGACCGCCGCAAGCACAGCGCCAAGGTCATCCGTCAACGTGTTGGCAGCCAAGTGTGCAGCGGCGTTCTGCTCAAGCAGGGACACCGCAGCTTTGGCATTGCATATTATGGCAATGAGTGCTTGGCCGCCAAACTGCCTACGCACGCGCCTGAGCCGGGTGATATACGACTTGAACGTGCTCGCCTTCATGCTTGCTGGTGGGCTGGACTGCAGGCCACACATCTTGTCAAACAGGCTGTCGGGCGAGTGGAGGGCGACCCCAGTCCAAGGGGGTGTCGGCTTTCTGCCCATATCTGCTACGCCTGCATGTGTGCTTGTGCGTGCTTAAGTGGTTTGTTCGCTATCAAACATAGGTGTATGTACACGAACGTGATGGCATCGAGTCTGCTGAAATCGCAAAGCCTGCAACACGTCGTCGTCAGCACGGACGACATCAAGACTTTGTACGGACGGCCTTATGTTTGCCAACGTGAAAAAATCGCATTGGTGCAGTAAGGCAGGCAAAAACGAGCCCCATAGTAGCACCATCATCCAGCACTTTGATGGTTGTATGTGATCCCGATCTGATGCCGATAGACAGCACAGCCCCGTTCAAGGCAACTACAAAATGGCCATCAACGCCATGCCGGATGATTTTTTGATGTCTGGTTGGTATGCCCTGAAGGTGAGTTGCATGCTGTTGGTTTATTTTGTGCGCACTAATTGTGGGATGGCGCTTAGCTTGCTAAAGAAACAGGCTGTGCGCAAGGTCGATGTGAGTTCACAGTCGTTGAGCATTTTTACGGATTCGCTGCTGATCATGTGTACAAAGATTGCCCTTGTGGAGATGGTAGGCGGTATGGCGCAACAGCCGCCACAACAACATGTTGTGCCTGAGGAGCTGCCCCGAGTCGACAATGCTATTGTTATGTGCGACCCCATGTGGCAGCAAGCACCACCTGTGGGCATCGAAACCGTGCAGGCCATTGCTTCTGGTACACGCCACCCACCACAACCCGTCGAGTCGCGATATTGGGGAATTTTGGGCTGGAAGCCCAAGCCTACACTAGCTTATGACCATCCCAATGATACGCAAAGCAAAGTGCTGCCCAACTTCAAGCAGGCAATCGAGGTGCAACAGGCTATGTCTGCGGCTGGCATCTCGTTGCCCTTGCATGGCACTGCAGCTGTCGGACACAGTCACGGCGCATTGTACTCGCACTGGCAGTATGTCGAGGGTGTTTTTCTTACGCAACCATGGGTTAGAACTCTGGTCTGTGACATTCTGCTCGGCCACCACGACACCAGCCCACACGTCAATATGGCGGTTGGCGTGATATGCCTGAGCCGACCCGAATATGTAATGTCCAACATGAACTTGGAGCAAGCCCTCTGGCTTGCCAAGCACAGCAAGTTGGCACAACAGAGCCTGCAACGGTGTTTTGCTGGAGCTATTGAGCGAGGGTATGTTCATCTTGCTGCGGACATGCCTGCCAACATTGCAGTGTGTGTAGCACCCAGTGGCAAGTTTCGCATGTACTTGTTGAACTGGTCGCAGTGTGTTGAGCGCGTGCGCATCCGAGCTCTTGATCAGAGGGAAGTCTTGGCATACATGTTGGGCTATGTAGAAGGCACCGTAGATTCTGCTGTTCGACAACATTATAGCAACAAGGTGTAGCCCCGCGGTTTTTCAGCGTCATTCCCACAGCTCAATGAGTGACTCAAACAAAGGCCGCAGCGTGCTCCAAGGCTTGCCCTGAGCGATGGCCACCAAGGCGCGTGTCCCTGCTACCAAGGTTGCAAAAGACCTGCTGTTGTGTGCCGTCAACCTTGTGTTGGCGAGGGCACGCAAAGCAGAGAGCTCGTTGTGCAACAACGATTCAAAGTAGTCATTTATGATGCTGCGCGCTTCTGCATCTTGATGAGCAAGTAAGCTACCATCGTCTATGCCATCAAGCACATACAACACCTTGCTAGCCTTGTCCAGAGTGTCAGTGCGAACCACCTCACCTCCTTGTTGAACAATGCGAAAGACAAGGTCAGTGAAGTTCTGAAACCAAACCATGTCGGCAATGGCAGCCTCAAACGCGGCGTGTTGCATTTCTGGGAGGGTTCGATATCCCCACTTCCGACTAAGGAAGGCCAGGTTTGCAACTCGTTGTTTCTCTTCAGGCGTCATGCCATTAGTAGCGGCACATTCACTTACGTCACCAAAAACTACCATGTTGTATGTACATGTGTGTATATATATTTTATTGCTTTGAACCAAGGGGAGCACCAGGGAGCCGTGCCTGATTGACCTTTGAGCCTGCTTCTTGCAAGCTTGCCAAAGATTGCAGATTAGGACGCAGCGCGGGAGAGTTGGGGCAAGGTGAACAGCAGCCAGCCGTCTTGCTCAGGTGCAACAATGCGTTCCTCCAAGCAAGCGAGGCGACTTTGGCGGATGCACAACAACACATCTCAAAGCAGCGCCGGCTCGCTGGTTTGCCATAGGTGAGAGGAGCTTGACACCCGGGCCCATGGGATGAAAGCGCCTGAGCAGCCGGGCAACGACCAACGCATGGTGCCTGCCTTAACGTTTGCGTTGGGGCTGCACTGATAGCCGTGCAAGTAAGTAATATGTCGTTATCATCATTGGCTGGCACCCAGGGACGTACGGCGGGATAAGGCCTATTTGGCAATCTTGACGACAATGGTCAGTTTGGCCCCAAGGAAAGGCTGAGGCTCACTCAGACTAACAACACACAACCATTGAGGCCTAATCATCATCGTAAGCAAGAAACAAGCACCCCTCTAACTCCAAGCTGGGTGGTATTGGTGCAATACCTTTCACAGTCGGACATGTACGGATGGACCAGCTGTGCGGCTTCTTGTTGGTGGGGACACCGTTGACTGTGTTCTTTTGTTGATGCGGCAATCAGGAACACATGTGGGGCAAGGCACGCCAATTTCATCAAGAGACCATGTTCCCGAAGTTGCCCCAAGACACGTCGATATATTCTTGGCTGTTGTTGTTAATTGACACACCATGGTAAGCCATTGCCCCTTCCAGCAGCTCTGATATGGAGGTTTGTTGGCAATGCTTCCTATTTCCGTTTGCAAGTGCAGCTTCAGCAGTTGCGTGAGCAAGCTCGCTGCAAGGTTGTGAGAAGTCGCATGGTGCACGGTCTGTGCAACCCACCGCTTAGCCAAGTCTACCTCACGCAAGCTGAAGCTTTGAAGCAGCGTACTGCGCACGGACCAGTTTTTGAAAATCCTCCATTGATGCTGGGACCGGCAACAATTGACCTTTGCCTCGTTTGTACTCGTAGAATGCATCAAGCATCAGCCGAGCAAGTGCGGGTGCCAGCCTGTCGAGTGTCTCGTACATGTCTTTGTTGCAACAGCTCACCACCAAAGCGACTCCTCGCTGGCACCATGAGCAGCCTTCTTGTGAGCGCAGGGTCTTGTTGTTGCAGCTCTGCCAGGTTTGGCCAGTCGGTAACGTTGGCTGCAATGAAGACCGCAGGTTGAGCTCGCCGTCCACTAGTGACATACTTCAGCTTGCCGTAGTTGATCCTCTGTGCAGGTGATGTGCGAGCAGCTGTCCGGTTGATTTCATCATAGCAGCGCAGCAACGGGGCTTGCAAGTTGTTTTCTGTTGTGACATGGCGTTCGGCATGACCTGTTGTGAGCGCCTGTCCACTTTCTATACTACAGTTTGCGAGCCGACTGCAGCTTGCACCCAGTTGAGCAGCGTGCTCTTTGCGGCATTTCCTGCCCGGTGACGAAGCTGTCCGTGAAACAGAGCAAGAGTTTGCAGCCATCGCTGGGGCACAGGCATCGGCCCAAGTAGCGCACAAGCCAATCGCGCTCGCTGCCCAACGGAAAATACGCTTCAAGAAGTGTGTTTGCTTCTTGTAGGTGGCCAGAGGTGATCTGCATCAGCTGCTTGTACGAAAATGGGATTGCGGGCTTGATTACCACATGATGATGTAAGTATGGCAGTGGCTGGAACTCCAAGTTGTGTGTGTCCACCCAGCCATCCTTCAGAGGCAGCCGCTTGTGCCTGTTTTGCTGACATGCTTGCCACAGATCTAGTTCACAGGGTAGGCTTGGCCGTAAACTTCTGAGCAGGGATAGTGCAAAGGGTGCTGACGATGTCAGCAACTCCGCTTGCCGGTCTGTTAGCATCCCTCTGTGATGCTTGGTTAGCCAGTGGGCTAGGAACATGCTTGCCTCCGTGGGTCGTTGCCCTAGCAACCATTTTCCAGTAACCATAGATGGGAAGGCGTACAACAAATGGCTGGTGTTGCCCCAAACAGCCAGCGGCAATCTGTCAAACGGTTGTGCTTCCAGTTGCATCTCCACAGCAAGGTGCAAACTCAGCTCGTATGCAAGGCACAGCGGGTGTGTCGCAAGCTGGCATGTGTCATTAGTGTGCCTGGATATCTTTTGAGCAAAGTGGAACACACACCGTCAACAAGGTTGCGCAACATGAGGCGGCTGCTCTCGGGCGGTGTGTGGTCATGTGTTGTGCTTGTGCACGTGTCCTTACACATGTGTTGACGAATCCCGCACACTTGGTCCCATGACTTGGGTCCTGTACGCCTTGCGCGTTTATTCTCCCCATAATTTGTCTCGGCTCGACTCAGGCTACCATGTCGGCAACATCCACCACAACATATCTTGCCGAGGATATGGTCGTGCACGCTGCAGCCAACGACCGGCTGCGTTTCACAAAAACACACGTCTACAGGCAGCAACAACCTTGTTTCTACACGGAGGCTGAGCCGATCGCCGCTTTTGTGCGCTACTGCTACGTGACCCGAGTCCGTCGCCAAATGCCGATTGCACTGCAAGCTCAGGGTGGGCCCACGCTCATCCGCCGTTGTATGCAAGCGCTCATGGAGCGTCTCCCACTTGTCATCGACAACGCGGCCACTAGTTTTGCGGATGGCTACGTGTACGACGCCACAAGCGACACGATTGTTCTTGCAGAAGACTTTGCCGGTAGTTGTGGGAGATACATAGCGCAACCCGTCACACATGCGTTCCAGGGCCCCCTGTGCACCCCAGCGCTCGACGCGATGCTTCAGGGTAATCAGGTGCCGCCAAGCTTGATGTGCGCCTACCTGGGAGCCCTGGGGCATCCTAAAACGTGTGGCATTAACCGAAACATACTATGCATCAAAGTGCCTGGTTGGGAAGAGCATCCGGACGTAGAGTGCTTGCTTGCTTGCATCGTCCCGACCATCCGCTGGTGCCGGTTGCGAGGATCCACAGGCCTAGCGCAGCGCCTAAAAACATGTGCAGAGTGTGGCTGCACATTGATTGTAGCGGATGTACGGTTTTGGGCCGCGCACGCCATAAACAAACTGCTGAGGCTTGTGGAGACGCATGTGGCAGCGTTGGGCATGCACGTGGTTATGCTAGTGTCGCAAGACGAGCTGCGTTGTGGTATCAAAGAGGGCGCATGCCATCTGGTGCCCGTAGACTGTACGAAGGTGTGTGACAGCCCTGCACAACGCTTGCTGAACGAGGAGGCCACACACGTAGTGCTGAGATGCAACAGGTCCTACCTTGAATATGTAGCTGATTTGAACCATGCTCACACTGAGTACATCGACACTCAACGTCTTGCGGCAGGCTTGGGATCATGACAGTCAACCCAGTAATACCAAGAATCCCGGTCCATTCCATGCAGTGCCAAATGCATGCTAGGGCTGAGCGTGCCTGATCGCAACACAACATCAAAAGGCTTTGCATGCGAGTGGCACGGCCAGCAAGTTGTGCATGGCTAGCCGGCTGCCATGCATGGAGCAGGATCGGTTGCAAACAGATGGGTGCGGTTTTGATCAGCATATTTAATATATGTTTGTGCTGCAAGGCACCCGTGCTCTCTCTTTATGCAAGCCACAAACCACGTTATTCTGCCTCAACCCAGCACACCCATACATGCGGATGTGGCTGCAAGCACAACTCTGTGGGCAGCACAGCGCCGTTGGAACGCAGCTCACAAGGAGTACTTTGCCGAGCGCAATGCGCTCCAAGTACCACAACGATGCGGCATTCCGGAGCCTCCATATTGCACGCGTGTTGGCAAGCAGGCGGCGGAAGAGGGAGAAACAAAGCAACCATGCCAAATAACCAGGCATCATCAGTGGTTTTTGCAACCTCCACACATGTCCATCGCGTGACACAACATGTTTGGAAAGTGATTGGCATCAAGCTCATGCCCATACCATCATCACATAGGTGAAGCCAGCTCGCATGCATAGCATCCTCAGAGGCCATGATCATCCTCGTCGTTCTCATCATTGGCGCAACCCTCTCCGTTCATGTCCACGACGCCATCCTCGTCTTCAGCTTCTGACATGAAGTTGGCCCTCACCAACTCCTTGTGCAGGCATGCCCAGTCAACTTGCCAGCCTGACACGCGCGCCGGCCCAATGTTCTTCACCTTCCGCAGTGGCGGCTCGCTGTGTCCCGGGAGTTTGTTGGTGTACCTGTACGCCAGCTGCTGCGTGAAGTGGTTGTAGGTGTGGGCAGGCGCAGCTCCCTTCCCCCACTCGTTGCATTCACCCCACGACACATAGTCCGCATAGATGGCCTTGCTGGTCAGCACCGTCACTGCGCGTGGCGCAGGCACCGCTGTGCGCATAGCCACTTCTTGGCTTGACATGTGCGCTTGCACGATATACACTACAAATTGCGTGATGGGGTCTGCTGTCCGAAGTGCAGCCATGTGTGCTGCACTTGTCGTATGCGTCCTGAAATGGGCCTGCATGTTGGTGACACCTGACAGGTCCTTACTCTTCAGGCGGTCAAAGACGGCCTTCAAGTTGCGCTTGTCTGCTATCCAAGCATACACGCGCCTCCAGAACTCTGTGTCGCCCACTCGCTGCTGTGAGAACTGGGTGGCGTAAAAGCGCCGGTTGACCTCCACAAGGCCTGCGTCATTGCCTGTCACCACCCACCTAGCTAGGTTGCGGATGTTGTACTGGCGCATGAACTTCTCATTGACCTGGATTGTCTTTGCTGTCACCAGGTGCCGCACCTTTGCCGTGCTCTTCCTCAAGTCCTCGCTCTCGTTGACGTGCACCAGAAGCTTGCGCAGCAGCCCCACGGCGTGGTCACCTAGCAGCTCTTGTGCGGGCGAAGCCGTCACTGTGCAATAGGCCGCCCCAATGATTTGCTCAACCACCTCCATCAGCGTGTCCTTGCCCGACCCTCTTGCGTGCGAGCTGGTCGACCAACCTGCCTGGCTGGGCTCGCCGCCCCTCTGAATGACGTCGGCAAAGAACGTCTCGACAATGTCTGCCGAGATCTTGTCGCCGTTGCACGCCAGCTCCAGCAGCTCCAACCACACGGAGACGTCCTCAGAGCTCTCCACCTGCCACTTCTCAGCAGCAAAGCCTGTGAAGAGGTTGAACACGTCGGGTGGGCATCGCAGCGGCGGTGGTAGAAAGTCCAGCTTGCTGTAGCTTCGCGACTTGGGGTCGTCAAGCCACATGCTGATGAAGGAAACCATGGCATCCCTTGGGCCACGACTTGTCTCCTTCACCCCCCACAGCCTGATGGCCTGGTTGCTCTCCTTCAACTCCCTTGTTGGCATCAAGTGCATGTTGTCGCCCGTGGCGCTGCTTGTGTCATCCAGGGTGTCTAGCAGCCTGACAAACGAGTGGGGCGTTGTCACCCGGAAGTGAGTGAGCTCAAACACGGTCTTCAAGACACCATAAGTTGGTGCCTCCCCTTCGTATCTGAGCAAAGCTCTCTCATCGCGTTGTCCACCGCCCTCAAGTCGATGAGGCAAGGCTTGTGGGTTGCCAAGCCAGCTGGGTTGGACAGGTGAGTGACCCAGGAGCCCACGGCTTTGCGCTGCCGGCCACAAGCTTCGGCCATGCACGTGTAGTAGAGCATGCCATCTCTGTCGAGTGTACACACCACGTTGTTGTGTGTGTGGCGCTCGCCTGGTTGGGCATGGCAGTCCCTGCCCATCTTCTTGTCTGTGGTGCAATACACGCGGTGCAGGTGTCCTTGTTGTAGGTTTGTTGGCGTGATGTCGTGGATGCCAGCCTCATGTAGCACCTGCCGTGTCAGCCACAGCGCCCCCTCCGTTGTCAGGAAGCTGAACATGCGGTCACGTTGGCCTTGCTTTGCGTCCACGCAGTGGCTGCCGCCGCCGTTGCTTGCGCTCCTCGTGTTGCCTTCGCTCTTGCCGCCGCTGCTCTTGTTGTTGCTGCCGCCGTCTCTGCTTCCCTCAGGCGGGTCGCGCGGAGCAAGCTGAGCTGGCAGAGGAGGTGGCGCCCCTGCGGGCAAACGGCTCTGTAGGCACGTAGCATCTGAGGGCAGGAAGTCCAGCAAGAATGCCTCCAGCGGGGAGTCCAGGTGGGTGATGGGGTGTAGGGGGCGCTCTCCTCCTGGCTTGCTTTGGTAGACCATGCGGAAGTCGTTGTTGGTGCGGTAGACGCAGGGGTCAATGATGTCCTTCCCAAGTGTGGGCTTTCCCAGGTCCTTCACTTTGTACTTTGGCTGTAGGCACACCTTCAATAGCTCCGTCAGCTGCTGCTTTGTCAGAGAGATGCCTGGCCCGATGGCAGGGCGAATGACGATGTGGTAGCTATGCTTGTATACCCCCTTGGTGGTGCCACTGGCATCGGCAACCACAAAGTCTTGGAGAGTGAGGTTGACACCAAACATGTGCCACATCGCTGCACAAATGTCATCAATCACTCCCACCAGGGATATCCAGTTGAAGGCCTCTTCCTGCGTTGACGTCCACTCCAGGTCGAAATACGGTGGATAGGCCTTATCATCTGTGGTGACATGGTAGAGGCCTTCGAGGTCGTGAAGCGTGTTGGGTTCGCTGGGATTGGCACAATGCTCCAGCAACTCAGCAGGGCTCGGGTAGGATCCGTAGTACCTGGCGCCTTGCGGGTGCGTCCACCCCACAACCATGCCGTGACAAAGCTCTTTGGCCCGAGCAATGGCGTAGTCCTTGCATCGCTCTCCTGTAAACCAATCAACACCCAACCTGTTGATAGCTGTAATTGCTGTAGCATGCGATGTCATTCTCAACCACAACACAGTCGTACCGGACAAGTTTATTCAGTAGATTTTACGCGCATAAGTGGTTTGTTGTCGATCTTGTAAACATGTAGCAACGGCTTCAGCGGCTGACGCCAGTGTTGCGCCAGCAGTACTGCTAGTGCCGCTCCAGCAGCTGGCTGGGTGGTGCGGACGATGGCGCAGACATGTTATCGCGATGCTCTGCAGGCAGGCGCAACAAGCCCAGGGCGGCCAAGGTGCTACCGCAAGCGGCGTGTGCAGCAAATCAGCGGGTACCGGTGTGCGACCATCCATCATCTTAACAGCGGCATGAGCACATGCAGCTGCTTTCGAATCTGCTGGGCATCATCGGCATTCACTTCGCACTCCATCACCGTCACAACGGCATTTGCTGTCCTACCACCTTTGCTCAGACAGATAGTATGATGGGTGAGAGCAGGGTCTTGCCAGGTGGGTGGTTGGTGGGAATTTCTGCAGTGTTCTGTCGCCGTCTGGTTCTGCAGTGTTCTGTCGCCGCCAGGTTGGGTAGTTTAGTGGTAGAACACCGGCATCGCATGCTGGAGACCCAGGTTCAAATCCTGGTCCAACCGCCCGTGGCTGGGCATAAAAAGCAACTGGAATTGACGGACTTGCGCGGGTGGTTTCGATCGCCCAAACAACGAAGGAAAGACTGGGTACAACTACGATCACCTCATGAGCGGAGTAGCGGCTCGCTGGGCTAGTGCCTGAGGTCAGGTTTCAATCCTGAAGATGTATTGTATTGTATTGTATTGTATTCAACACCCAAGGTGTTCTGATTAGTGTTTGGTGGTGGTGTTCGAGCAAACTCTGGAGTGTGATTGCTGGTTTCAACACTTGTTGCAGATCATCTTGTGCAAGCTTGCTTGCGTAGTGTTGTGTGAATAGCTGCAAACCTCTTCAAGCAGTGCTCCCCCTTCCTGCCGCTCAAGTGGCGCACAAGGCCGATCGAGTGGTTGCCGTGGCTTGAACGGGTGACGTGATTCTATGGTACGGTCAAGGGTTGGTACGGTGATGATGGGCCCCAATTGGAACCTTGCAAGGGGTAACATGTGTAACCCCCCGCCTCCCCCCCCCCCCCCCCCCCCAAGCAGCGCTAGGCCTACTAGCCCTACGGCCAGGCTGTCATGATGATGATGATGTGTGTGCACGTGGCCCCCAAGGGGTAGCATGTGTTACCCCTTCAGCATCGCTAGGCCTACTAGCCCTAGAGCCAGGCTGACATGATAATGATGAGGAGAATGGTGTTGGTGGTGATGACTCATCATCGGATGTGCACGTGCCCCCCAAGGGGTAGCATGTGTTACCCTTGCCTGGACGAGCGGATAGGCCTACTAGCCCCAGAGCCAGGCTGACATGATAATGATGATGAGGAGAATGGTGTTGGTGGTGACGACTCATCATCGGATGTGCACGTGGCCCCCAAGGGGTAGCATGTGTTACCCTTGCCTGGACGAGCCTACTAGCTTCAGAGCCAGGCTGACATGATAATGATGATGAGGAGGATGGTGTTGGTGATGATGACTCCTCGTTGGATGTGCACGTGGCCCAAGGGGTAGCATGTGTTACCCTTGCCTGGACGAGCCTACTAGCTTCAGAGCCAGGCTGACATGATAATGATGAGGAGGAGGATGGTGTTGGTGATGATGACTCCTCATTGGATGGGCACGTGGCCCCCAAGGGGTAGCATGTGTTACCCTTGCCTGGACGAGCCTACAGGCCTACTAGCCCCAGAGCCAGGCTGACATGATAATGATGATGAGGAGGATGGTGTTGGTGATGATGACTCCTCATTGGATGTGCACGTGGCCCCCAAGGGGTAGCATGTGTTACCCTTGACGAGCCTACAGGCCTACTAGCCCCAGAGCCAGGCTGACATGATAATGATGATGAGGAGGATGGTGTTGGTGATGATGACTCTGAGGAGGATGGTGTTGGTGATGCATCATATGATGACTCCTCATTGGATGTGCACGTGGCCCCCAAGGGGTAGCATGTGTTACCCTTGCCTGGACGAGCCTATAGGCCTACTAGCCCTAGAGCCGGGCTGACATGACAATGATGATGAGGAGGATGGTGTTGGTGATGATGACTCCTCGTTGGATGTGCACGTGGCCCCCAAGGGGTAGCATGTGTTACCCTTGACGAGCCTATAGGCCTACTAGCCCCAGAGCCAGGCTGACATGATAATGATGATGAGGAGGATGGTGTTGGTGATGATGACTCCTCATTGGATGTGCACGTGGCCCCCAAGGGGTAGCATGTGTTACCCTTGACGAGCCTACAGGCCTACTAGCCCCAGAGCCAGGCTGACACGATAATGATGAGGAGGAGGATGGTGTTGGTGATGATGACTCCTCATTGGATGTGCACGTGGCCCCCAAGGGGTAGCATGTGTTACCCTTGACGAGCCTCGGAGGGCAAACGTAGCAGGCTGGCGCAAGCCATGCTAACGTCTTTGGCAAACGGTTCTTTGCTTGTCACTGCTTGCGGCACGTATCTGTCCTTCGTGCGAGACGACTCAACGCTACCCGACCTGCTTTCGTTGCTGCTGCTGGCACACGTTGGCGTCCATGCCCTAGTTTGCAAACTACTCAGTTGATGTCACACATATTTTTGAGTGCAAGCCAGCCAGGAACAGGTGCAGCACCAACAGCAGCAACAGGAGCAACAGCAGCAGCCGACTATCACTGCCACAACCAGGCACAGGAGGTCATACAATAAACGCTGCTCACATAGCGCAAAGGACGGTGAAACGTCAGTAGTTTAGGCGTTGGAGGCAGCCAGAACAGTCTGCACGCACTGCACCATGCATGAGTCGGCGTACTGGGGCTGCTTTTATAATACTGCCCCCTTCTCTGCAGGTTGCCTAAACAGACAGCTTCGACCTCAGGTGGTAACTGCGTCTCAACATGAGCTATTTCTCAATAGACAGCTGCTGCTGCTGCTGCTGCTGCTGCTGCTGCTGCTGCCAAGCCAGGTCCAGCTGGCCAAACGCCACTTGCGAGTAGTGCACCAACTGCAGCGGCCCACCGCCTGCTATTGCTGCTGCTGCTGCTGGCTGCTGTGTCTGCTGGGTAGGCGTGACGCCTGACGGAGCATGCTGAAGTCCTGCAGACATCCTGGCAATGGCTGATGCCAGCTGCTGGTAGGCTGTGGCGAGCTCAGGCCGCACCAGCCTTTCTGCAGCTGGCGCTGCCAGACCTGCAGCTGACACGTGCGGCAGCCTACTGAGAAACTCTGTGAAGCCGATGCCGCTGGCACGAAGGTGAATGGTCTGCGGGAACTCGCGCAGCAACTTCACAGCAAGTGTTTCCTTGGTGCCGGAGCCGCCCAGCACTGGCTCATGCAGCAACGTGCTGAGACCAGGCAGGTCAGCATAGCTGCCTATGAACTGCTGCATCGTTGCAACGCTGCGCAGCATGCTTGCTGTACTGAGCACCACAGCCAAGCCAGCTGCGTCAGCTGGCGCTGTTGCTGTGCCTGGCCTTGCTGCTGCAACTGCTGCTGCTGCATCCGTGAACAGGTCCAGATCCACTGGCACTCCTGCCAGCGAGGCGCCCGCGGCCAGCACAATGGGCAGTGGATCACCTGCTCTCCACTCCATAGAGGCCTGCACAGTGCGGTGCATGCAGCAGCAGCAGAGGAACAGCGGCGAGAGTGTCAGAGGACACGGCACCAGCATGCTACAAACTGTCAGCACCCCCACTCCCAGCATACAAGCAAGGCTGGCATGCGCAAGCACTGCTCTGCACTGCCGACACTGCTGATGGACAAGTAGACTGCAGCATGCCAGTTGCAGATGCGTCGAGTGTGTGTCTACAGCTTCAATTTGGTGGCTGGGCAGCAGGTGCAAGGCAAGCAGGGGGTGGCTGGGAGTGCTATGGCTCTGCCTAGCTGCAAATGGGAGCAGCGCACAGGTACAGCGTGACACCCACCAGCTTGATGGTTGCTGCGCTCAGATCCTGCACCTCATAGCACGTGTTGCTGGCATATCTCAGCGCTTCCTCATCACTGTGGGCAGCCAGCTTGGCGCTCAGGCAGGGGGTATGCCAGCCTGCAGAGCACACTTCTGTAGGCTGTGCCGCTGATCGTAGCCAGCCATCAAGCGCAGCTGCAGCAGCAGGCCCACTGCTGAACCCTTGCGGGGCCTTGTGTGTGACAGCATGACATGTGGCAGTCCTGCTGCTGCTGCTGCTGCTGCTGCATTGCTGCTGCTGTTGGCATGAACACCATCATCATCATCTGCCCCTGAACCTTCACTGCCGCTGCTGCTGCTGCTGCCGCCACTGCCTCTGCTGCTCCTGCTCTTCTGCAGCAGGTGCAGCCTTGGCATGGCAGAGTGGAGGTCTCCTGCAGTCAGCACCTTCCAGCAGTCAGCTGGACACAGCCCCTGGAAGTCAGGCTGTTGGTGGCGCTTTGCTGCAGCACGCCCTGTGCTGCGACAACGCCTTGACAGCAGCAGCCGCGCGCTGACAGCGCCGCGCGCGTACCAGCCGGCCATCATGACGAACAGCAAGGTGCGTGCAGGGCAGACCAGGGCCAGCTCCGGCGGCAGCAAATGCTTGCGAATGGTCAGCCAGTCGATGGGCTGGCCGCCATTTGCTGCACGCTTGCGCTGGTCCTGCTTGCACTTGGGGATCTTGATGACCAGCACGGCACCTCCCTGCCTGAATGCCTCAAGCACCTGATCTGCGCTGTGCTGCCTGTCTGTTGCCAGCGCGTTGAGCGCGACGGCTGCCAGCGGCGTGCTGTGGCCGCTGGGCGTCACCAGCGTGAAGCAGCCGATGTGGTACAGGCTAATGTCACTCGGCCGCCCCAGGTCGACCGCGCCCCGGAACAGCCAGGTGAGCGTGACGTTTGCCCAGCGGCTGAGATCAGCGAGCGTGCGCGCAGGGAGAACTCAGGGCCAGGCCTGAGTGCGGAGCAGCGACAAAGCACGCGGAGGGTTAGATGGGCTGCAAATCTCACAGCGCAGGGCAAGGAGCTGGGACAGGTGTGCGAGCCGTTTGTATGAGGACGCTAGCTACACGCGGGTGCGCGCAGCAGTGTATTCAGAGTGGCAACGGCTGTTCAGCGCAACGACGTGCATGCCACAGCAAGGTGTCAGACAGCCCGGTACTGTGACGCCAGCTTCTGTTAGTATGCAGCAAGACTCTGTGCACCATCCGCATGGATCTGGCCCTGCTGCAGTACACAACCACAATCCCCTGTGGGCCCTTGTCACGCGCCCATGTGAATGGTGCCCATGCTGCTGCTGCTGCTGCTGCTGCTGCTGCCTGCTGCCCCACCCACCATTTGTTGAGATCGTGCAGTGCCGCAAGCAGCGAGTGCCAGCTGTACGCCAGATGCAGCTGGAAGCACTCAAAGCTGCGGATTACGCCCTGCGCCTCGCGCTTCAGTGTGCCGCGCGCCAGCAGGGCCTCGCCGTAATCGCTGACAGCTCCATCAGGCCAGCGGTGAGTGCAGGTCGATGCGCAGCGTGTCGCCGGCCACTTTGACTGTGGTCGGCTGAGCATCCATGCCTGCACACCACAGGCACCCGCACACAGGTGTTGAGGACAGCCGGGTCAGCACCTGTACGGGCTGCCAATGCAAGTGTGCGACACACACGCACGTAGGGCTGCGCATGTGATGACACTTATGTGTTGGCTGCTCTGACTATTGCAGGCTGCTGCTGCCATGTGACGATATCCCCTGTCAACGCTGCACACTTGCCGCTGTCTGGCCCACGGCCAGGTCTTTGCAACGCAGCAGCCTTGTCGCTCACCTGGCAGCAGGCAGCGCCCAAACAGCAGCCTGAATCCTGACCTTGCACAGCTCAGCAGGTTGGCCAAAGAGGTTAGTCGCTGGTTCTGCAGCCTAGCCATGGCCAGCACGCCTGCACCAGGAGTAGGCAGGGATTTTAGGCAGCCAGCAGATGGAAGTACACCCAGCAGTTGGGCAGCCCTTCAATGCTACAAACGCATGGCATTGCACAGCATTTTCAGTGGAACACGCATGGCAGGCACAGCACAACAGGTAGAACTCACACACAGAGCTCTGTGCGCTTACGGGCAGTGACGATGCTGCCTTCTTATGGTCAGCGGGTCGTCTGTTGGCGCCAGCAGCTGCAGCAAGATGGAAATGTGCTTGGCAATGTTCCTGTTGTCACGCAGCTGCAGGAAGCCCTGATAGCTGCTGTCTTGAGCTGCAAACGCTGTTAGCTGCTGCTTGATTGTTGCA